>JACEFZ010020902.1:40000-45000 GCA_014155875.1 Cepaea nemoralis | reverse complement strand
GATGTTGTGGTATCATATGCCAGACTCTCCTGCCCCAAACATCGACCATCAGCTTTGGCTATGAACCCCCAGCCACTTCTCTCACCTCTTAACACTGAACCATCTGTCTAGATAATCACATCACTCGAGTGAACATTGTCCTGAATTAGTTGCTGGATTTCCACTTCCGTGGCCCCTGCTGGCCACTCCCTGCACTCCCTGATTAATGTGATTATAACTCTGCACAAGTCTGACTGCTCCGCTGGCACTCTGACCCACTCCTCTCCACGCCTAATGTTCTCCAAGGGGCACACAAAAGAGCGACATGGGGTCAAATGCAAACACCCGAGATTCGGCCATTGGCATCAGCTAGACTTCATCATCACACGGAAACATTTGAATTAAACATAAGTAAACATTAAACATCATTAACTCGAAACAGCAGCTGGGATTATTATCTTTCTGTTTCCCTGAATACTTGTACAGGTGAGATCAGTTTGTAAAGTCGCACAGAATGCTGTAAATCAAACAAGATCATAGGACAAATGTGTTTGATAAATCTCTTGTTCAATAAGAATTGTGTACACACGGTCCACAGTCGGTTTGTTGATCTAATTAGATGTATATTGTTATGAGTGTTGAGATAACAGTTTAAACACTCTGTATGAATTAAACTTCGCTGATTTCAATCAGTTCAGTTACTCCTTTCTCTAAAGTAAAAAGGTGGAGGAGCTGGTGATTTAATAGTATTTATAGATGTAATAGTGCAGCGAGGAGAGAGATCGTAATGTATCGCTAAAGATCGCTACTCACCAAGAGGCGCGGGCGTGGTGTGGGAGGTAGTAGGCCTCTTTCAGTCCAGCAGGACTATAGAGTTGTGCCACTAGGAAGGCACCTGACAGCGCGGCTGGTGACTGTATAGTCCAAATGCGAGAGTGACAACTTCTATCACAATTTTCGCATCTTCACAATTTTCGCATTTTCAAGACAAGGCAGGTCCCGCAGCAAGTTACTGCATTGTATATACCTCTTATCCTCAGTTTGTTGGATCAGGTTGTGCTCAAAGAGCACCAGTCCGTTTCGTACATCTGTTCTCCAGGAACATCTGTCTGCTGCAAATCTGCCCCGAGGGTCTGGATCCAAGCCATAACATCTATGCTATGTCATATCTTGTTTAAACACATCCTTTTTTCGCATTTGGGGTCTTCCGGTTGGCCTCTTTCCTATGGCAAGTTCTCTATATAAGAGTTCTTTAGAAATGCGTTCACCCTCCATTCGAGGTACGTGGCCCAGCCACCGGATGCATCTCTGCTTGAAGAGAGAGTGCACTGTGGTAATATCCGCTCTTTCAAGCACGTGTTTGTTTGTTAAATGGTCTATTCCAGGATACGTCACATATATCTAAGATAGAAGTAGTTCTTTCCTCCGGTTTACGAGTGAAATTTTCCGGAGACTACCGTGGGTCCTCGCTAGAGCTACGGAGTTCGTGCTTTATGCGACTCTTTCCGCACTGCGGAAACAGACCAAGCCATATGGGATAAAACCCGGTGCAATGAAGTCGACCCTGTCGACTTTTAATCGAATTTTTTTTTAAAATGTAGTAATGGTTGAAAAACAAAATCAGAATATTAGTGAGAAAGTTGCAATTGTTGTACATAATACGTACAAAGCTATGGAAAAGATACGCAGTATAGACGACAAATGGCAAATGATGAAGGAGACAATAGACCAGATTTCAACGGAAATAATACAAGAAAAGAAGAAGAATGCGAAGATGAAATGGACGACAATCACAATTCTACAACTGGACATTATAAGAAGAAGTAAACAAAGTGACGACGAATGTAGAAAAATGAATTGGGAATGTACACAACTGTACAACAGCGAAATATTTAGGGTTAAATAGTCAACGCAAAGCATTTGAGGAGTAGCCAGCGACATAAATGATGTGTGAGCAACAAAATACAGCAACTATACGGCATTAGGATGCATAGAGCAAATAGCTGTTTGAAAACAAAATAAGTTACAATACTAATGGACAATGAGTGTTTGTATTGTTTAGATTCAAGGGTTGATCATCATGGCTTTGAGAGATTGGTGCTGAAGTGAGTTACCAGAGAATACGGCCGACACTCAAATCTCTGTGGAAAGACCAGACGGATAAACAAGTGTATAACCAAACTGCTACTGGCGCCATTTAGTAGTGGGACACTTCGCTGACTGTTGCAGATGGTCATTGACTCAACGCAACTCAAAATGGACAAAGAGAATGTAATTGAAAGATGGACAAAACATGTAAAGAGTTATCGAATGATGATGGCATATCAGAAAGGAACTGTATAAACAATATGAAGTACTATTTAGTGTTCACTGAATTCAGAAGTAGAAGGTGCTATACACCTCGCGAGAAAAGGTAAATTCACAAGGCCAGATTAATATCAATATTGTTATTCTATGGAGAAAGAAATATATTTTAATGAGGAAAAATTTGAGGTGGTGTAAAATTTCGAATGCATTGGGTCACTGATTACCAACAATGATGATACAATAAAATAATTTAAACGACGACTTTCTATTGCACTTCAAAGACTAAAACAGCTGAATAAATTATGAAATGGCACAGATAGAACTACAAAATTTAGATTTTTAAGAGCACGCATCTTTATCATTACAACATACGCCTGTGAGACCTGGGCACTTACTAAACAAGCTGAACAGCACATAAATGCCTTTGAATATAAATGTTGTAGTCGGGTTCTAAGAATATCTTGGAAAAAGAAAAGAACAAATGCATTCATTCTTCAAGAACTGAATATTTAAGAAAGTTGGTTATTAAAAACGATAAAACAAAGAAAATTTAAATATTACGGCCACTTGAAACGTCGTGAAAGTTTGGATAGAACAGTAATGGAGGGGTATATGACTGGGAAGTGAGGAAGAGGAAGGCCAAAGCGAAGAGGATGCATGATGTGGTGGATGATCTCCAGATGGGTGTATCGGACGCGGGACATCTTACTTGTGATCGAGAAGTTTTCCGGAAGGTTGTTATGGGAGCGAGCTTCTGCAAAAGACATGCTTCTGAATGAATGAAGTGGCTACAGAAAGAGAAACATCAGCATAATTCCGTTTTTTTGAATTCTTGAGAAACTTTAATATTAGTTCACAGTTGAATCTCCTACCTCTAGAACTTTCACGCTCTTTGCATTTGCTCGTGTAAATATTTGCAACATAGTTTTCTTGAACTTATGGTTGTATATGTAGTAAACGAAGAAATTAATGGCCGCATTCACAGGGCTGAAGAAAAGTACAACGTAAGATATGAAATAAGAAAACATAATGTATTGGACTGAGTGGTATCCCTCCCCCAGTGTCGTAAGTGCAAGAACATCGATAACTACAGGCGTGTAACAGACCAGATGTATAGTAGACACCAGGGACACCTGTTTCATGACTGTCAATTCTCGTTTGTCCTTTAGCGGCTTTTGGTGTTTCTTAATATTCAGCTTGTGGTGATTGCTGTAGTTGTTGTTTGTTATATCGTTTAAATTGAGCTTGAGGCAACTCGAGGTTCTGGCCCATACAGCCGTCGTCTGGCGAGTGCTGCTTTTTTCAACAGCTAACGATTGACGCCATTTTGAACTTGATGTCATGCCATATAAAATAACAATCAGTGATAAGAGAACCAAAACTTCAGATGCACAGATTAAAGCTGTCGTATTAAACATATCACGAATCGTGTCGGAAATTGGTGAGTTGTTAGTGACACTGAAGTTATGGTATGTGCCGTTTACAAGTATGTCTTCCCAGTATTCCGTCACTTTCGAAAATTCATTATTAATATAGCACGCTAGATTCATCAAACATAAACATAGGAGCACTGTCGCAACCCTCCTGTTTGTGAACAATCTGTTGACGTGAAACGGAAAAGCAACACAACAGCCCCGTTGTACAGCGATAAACGTCTTCACACCAACAGAAATATTAAATATCATCTCTCCATAGAAGGTAATCCGAACATTATTGTACTTCATAAATGCGGGTTCTTCCAGACTTAGAAGTTCGATCATGTTAGTGCTACTGCTTGTAATGATAAAACACAAGTCACAGACGGACAGTGCAAAGAAGCAGATGAAAATACTGTCCTGAAAGCCAATTATTGCGTACACTACAATATTGAGGCTGTTGGTAATTAGACCAAGCACTCCGACAGGTACCAGACTGTATAGGATTATTTTGTGTGTCAAAGAAACGTAAGACACCATAACCAGAATCTCGTTATAATTAGATATCGTATTCCGGTAATTCGTTGCTATAGTTATATTCATTTTGAATACACTGGAAGTGTGAAATAATGTGTACAGTTAATGGACACTACTGCTGCTAGTTATCTTTCAAAGACAATTCATTATTCGCATAAACACTGTTTCTTGGAGTTCAATGCTCAGTAGACATGGATCTGGTTTGCAGACGACTAACTCACGGTGGTCCTATCAGCCTAGTAACATAGATAAACAACGTTTGCACTGTTCTATTATCGAAATGTATATCAGTATATTGAACTATATCATGTTCGTTTCATTTGTGTTGTATGTTCATTTACTTGCAGCAGTTATACCCTGAAGTACATAGTGTGTAGAGGATCTGAGCACATGTGTACTAATAGTTCCACGTGCAATGAGAATGATTTATTTGCCAGCTAACTAATTAGCTAACTAAATAGAGCACTAAATATTAAATAATTAACTTATATATATATATATATATATATATATATATATATATATATATATATATATATATATATATATATATATATATATATATATACTAGACGACCCGGCCCGTCTTCGCCCACACCCTGGTGGGGAGCGTCTCATTTAATTAATATATGTAGTCATTATACATTCAAATACATTTCTCTAAGCGCACAGAGTACGCGTTCGGCCCCTGCTCCCGTTGCGTTGCTCGTCTGATTCTGTTGCTCCCGTTCCCGTTGCTCGTCTGTTTCTGATGCTCCCGTT
>JACEFZ010020902.1:0-37500 GCA_014155875.1 Cepaea nemoralis | reverse complement strand
GTGGATATGCTTGCAGATCTACAAATTGATGGGAAAGACATTAGACTTATAAAAACATATATTGGAAACAACAAGCTGCAATAAGGATTGATAATGAAGTATGACAGTATCAGCCAATTAAAAGAGGTGTTAGGCAGGGATGTGTGATGTCTCCAGATCATTTTTCCCTATACAGTGAAAATATTTTCAGTAATGTAGAGGATATAAATGGAATCAGCATTGGAGGACGAAACATCAATAACATTAGATATGTAGATGATACAGTATTAATTGCAGACAATGCGCAGGACCTGCAACAATTAGTAGATGCGGTTGTTGTACACAGTGAGCAACTGGGGTTAGAATTAAATTGTAAAAAGACTCAGGTTATGGTCGTCACTAGGAAGGAAGAAGTGCTACAATGTAATATACAAGTAAATGGAAATATTCTTCAACAAGTGAATCGGTACAATTATCTTGGAAAAGTCATAACATCTGATGGGAGATGCCTTGAAGAGCTTAGAGCAAGAATCGCCATGGCGAAAGTAGCCTTTAGCAAGATGAAAAACATTTTGACCAATAAAAAGATGTCAATTGAAACGAGAAAAAGAGTGTTGAGGGGATACATAGAGCCTGTTCTTTTGTATGGATGTGAAACTTGGACAATGAGCAGTCAAGCTGAAAAGCATCTGATGGCTGCAGAAATGTGGTTTCTGAGGAAAATGCAAAGAATACCATGGACAGACAGAAAAACCAATTACCAAGTACTACAGGAGACAAATGAACATCGTAAACTGATTAGAGAAATTAGACGTAGACAGTCAAAATTTTTTGGACATGTTATGAGAAGAAATGGATTGGAGAACTTAGTGATAACTGGCAAGATCGAAGGGAACAGACCAACAGGAAGACCGAGGGGAAAATACCTGGATGGTTTGGCCACATGGCATGGACAAGACAGGAACACTGAGCGATCCATGACACTGGTGATCGAGTGAAATGGCGAGTCATGACCGCCCACGCTTTCCAGCATGGCACATGATTGATTGATTGATATGCCTGGGAAGAGAGGAAGAGGAAGGCCAAAGAGAAGATGGGTGCAGGATGTGGCGGATGATCTCCAGATGGGTGTATCAGACGCGGGACATCTTGATTATGATCTAGAGGTTTTCCGGAAGGTTGTTATGGGAGCGAGGTTCTGCAAAGGACATGCTACTGAATGAATGAATGATATAGCTAGTGCCCGAGAATAAAGTCACAGAAAGTAGGTAGAAATCTTAGAAGCCGAAAACCACACAGAGAAACTAGGAGACACGTTGTCAACAGAGAAACGTCATTCTGACGTCGATTAACAACAAACAGACTTTGTGGAGTTTTCGAATGGAAGGCTGTGCGTGGAACTATCAGGACATTCAAACGGGCGAATAAAACAGTTTCTGCATTGAAAAGTGGCTGGAATATGAGTTACAGATAGAGAAGATATTATAACGAACTCATGTGAGATGACTCTAAGAACGAATGAACCGATTGACGAGGAAATTTGTCAGAATTTCAGAAGCAGCGAGAAATGAACCTAGAGGATAGAAAGAAGGAGGTTCAAGGACGGATAAAGTAAGTCAGAAATAATCAGTTATAAAACGGTTTTTAAGTGCTAACATTTATATAAAATTCAATAGTATAATTACCGCCGACCCTGGTATTACAGGCCAGGTAAATGTTGAATAGTATTTGTTGCTATGCAAAGCCGTTGAGCTGTAGACAAAATAAACAGCGATTGATTTTTCGATTACACTCACGTTCAAGAATCGACCTTTTTTATTCTTCTGTTGGGGTTCGCTCGCAAAACCCAAAGCGCTGTTGAATTACTTGAAAGCGAGCCTACAGTTATATTGTTTCCAGTTGCAGTTCAAATTATTAATAACAGCGTTCTGGCACTTATGGCAGCTTATTGTTTCCAATATATGTTTTTTACAAGTCTAAGGTCTTTTCCATCAATTTGTAGTTCTTTAAACATCTTTATCATGTCGACAAATCTCACTTTATTTTGTGTAGTCAATAAAGTAGAGGTGTAGATCTTTGTTTACTTCTAAAGAACGTTCAATTACTGTTCTCAGTATGTATACAGCATTTACTTTACCCTTGCCTTTTACAAACCCACATTGTTCATCTCCTATTTCAGGTTGTATTTTCTTCCTAACTCTTTGCATGAAAAGAGTAAGTAAAATCTTCGTGATGTGGCTCATTATACTAACTGTTCGATGTTGATCACATTCCAAGGCTCCTGATTTCTTTATATATTGGCACCTTGCCGTCTTGACAGACGATAGTTTGTGCTTTATAAAGGCATAATAACTTTTACCTATGGCGGTAGCGAATGTGACTGATAAGGCCAATTTGCGCTGTAAATGTCCGTTCACAGTGGGTGCTTGTGAACACATGGTCATTTCCACCATCATGCACGATCTTACGTATCATACGCTCGGTATGTGACTTATCTGCAATAATTTTCTACTTTGTCTTTATTCCATTTCTGATGTTTGCCGTCCATGGAACACGTTCAGCGGCGACTTGCTCCCAATGTGCATTATCAATGCCTGTATTAATCATGTCCCGCTTACACACATCTTTGTATCGTAGTAGAGGCCGACCCTGAGATCTCTTACCCATCTGTAATTCACCAAAAAAGATGTCCTTTGGTATTCTACCATCATCCATCCTCCTAAGATGTCCTATCCATCTAAGTCTACGAAGACTGAGCATGGAATAAACCGTCACACAACCTGATCTTTCCAATACTTCAGTATTTGTGATTTTGTCTTGCCACTTAATACCAAGAATTCTTCGCAGACACCGCATATGAAAGCTGTTTAAACGTTTCTCTTGGTGTGAGTAAGTTGTCCAGGTTTCACTGCCATAAAGAAGAGTACTAAGGACACAGGCTTGATAGACAAGGACTTTTGTTTTGGCAGTAAGCTTCCTGTTCTCCCAGACTCTTTTTCTTAACCTGTTCATTGTTGTTGCTGCCTTACCAATCCGGATGTTGATTTCCTGATCTAGGGATAATTTGCTATTTACCACTGATCCTAGATATGTAAAATGGTCTACCATCTCTAGTTCGGCGTCGTCAATAAAGATTGATGGTACCCCATGTGCACCTTGTGACATAATCTGTGTCTTCTTTTTGCTAATTGTTAAACCAAATTCAGAACAAGCATTGGAGAATGCAGATAGTAGACATTGCAATTCTTCCTCAGAGTGGGTCGTAACTGCAGCATCATCTGCAAAAAGCAACTCTCTGATCAGTACCCTCCTAATTTTGGTCTTGGCCTTCAATCTCTGAGCATTGTAGAGGCCGCCATCTGAGCGTGAGTGAATGTATATACCACCATCCTGATCACGAAAGGCATATTTCAGTAGAAGTGAAAAGTATATTCCAAAGAGGGTGGGAGCTAGTACACAACCTTGCTTAACTCCACTCTTGATTTCAAACTCTTCAGAAGTTGCACCATCAAACTTGATTATACCCTTCATGCCTGTGTGGAACGATTCCACAATGGACAGAAGAGTTGGTGGGCAGCCAATCTTCTTTAGTGCCTTGAACAGACCCTCACGACTGACCAAATCAAATGCCTTTGTGAGGTCGATGAAGGCAATAAACAGTGGTTGATTCTGTTCACGGCATTTTTCTTGCATTTGTCGCAATGAGAATATCATATCAATGATAGACCGGTTCTGTCGAAAGCCACACTGTGATTCGGGGTAGACTTTATCTCCTAGGACTTGAAGTCTGCGTAGAACAATTCTGGCAAATACTTTTCCAACAATACACAGAAGTGAGATACCCCTATAGTTGTTGCAGTCGCTCCGATCGCCCTTGTTCTTGTACAGTGTTATGATGCTTGAATCTTTGAAATCCTGTGGGACTTGTCCTTCTCGCCAGCATAGCTCTATTAGCTGGTGGATCTGTAGAGTGAGTGTGTCTTGCCCACTCCTGATAACCTCTATTGGAATCCCATCCTTACCTGGAGCCTTGCCAGATGCAAGTTCATTTATAGCACACTTAACTTCTGTTATGGTGGGAAGTGTGTCCAGGTGGTCAAGAGTTGGTAGAGCCTCTATGGCGTTGAGGGCATCATCCGCTAGTTTGGTCTCACTTGAGTAAAGCTCCAAATAGTGCTCTACCCATCTGTCCATCTGCTGTTTCTTATCAGTGATGATTTCTCCAGTCAAGGTTTTCAATGGTGCACTTCTTTTGATCACTGGACCACAGGCTTTCTTTATTCCTTCATACATGCTTCTTATGTTTCCCTTATCACTTGCGATTTGAATGGACTCACATAACTTGATCCAATAATCATTTGCACACTGCCTGGCAGCCTTTTGCACATCCTTCCCAGCTTGCCTTAGCTCACTCATAGTGTTACGCGTTGGTCTTTCCTTGTTTCTTAAGAGAGCTATCTTCTTCCTATCAATCAAGGGCCGCAGAGTCTCGCTGTTTGCCGCAAACCAGTCCTGCCTCTTATGATCCACAGTGCCGTAAACCCCTACGGCAGTTTTATAAAGAGTTTCCTTAAGTTGACCCCACTTTTCATTTACTGTACAATTTTCTGGTGTATCAGTGAAAGCGTCTTCAAGTTGCTGTTGAAACTGAAAGCACTTTTCAGGATCGTGAGTGTTAATAATATTAATCCTGGGGCTAGATTTGTGTTTAGCTGTGTAGATTCTCTTTGGTCTCAGTCTAACCCTTGCAACAACCAAAGAATGATCCGTATCACAGTCAGCACTGTGGTAACTTCGAGTCAATGATATATGGTTCAGATGTTGTCTCCGTGTGATGATGAAGTCCAGCTGGTGCCAATGGCCGGATCTTGGATGTTTCCATGTGACCTTATGCATCTCTTTTGTTTTAAAAAAGGAGTTTGTAATACATAGGTCATTACTGGTGCAATGCTCCAGCAGCCTTTGCCCATTTTCATTCATGCGACCGATGTTGTATTTTCCAAGCCACACTGGCCATGAACTCGAGTCCTTGCCCACACGAGTATTGAAATCACCGAGTATATAAATGTAGTCAGATTTTTGAACTGCCTTGATCACGGAGTCTAACTCCTCATAGAACGAATCCTTCACATCATCAGAGGAATCGAGTGTCGGTGCATATGCAGTAATAATGGTGGCAAAACCACAAGAGGTTGCCAAGCGCAGGGATAATAGTCTTTCATTTCCTCCTGCTGGAATTTCAATCATTCCCAGTAGCGAATTCTTCACTGCAAAGCCCACACCGTGTTGCCTTTTTTCTGCCTGCCCTCTACCCTTCCAAAAAAAGGTGTAATTGTTTTCCCTGAGTGACCCTTCCTCAGCGAGGCGAGTCTCCTGCAGGCCAGCAATATCAATGTTAAGACGATTGAGTTCGGCATCAATCACAGCCGTTTTTCTCACATCGTCAATATTGGTCAAGTCAGTGGAAAATCCTGGACACATGGTTCTCACGTTCCAGGTTGCAAGCCGTAGCTTGAGGTTTCTATTTTTATTTTATTTGTACCTGGTGCATTGGTTTTACAGCCTGCGATTCAGATTTTGTCCTAGCCCCAAGCACCCATTGAAGCAGGCAGGCTGTGGCGGATCAGCACCCAATTGGCCGGGGGCTGCCCAGCTTGAGGCGGGCGGTAGCTGATCAGTGACACCTGTAGGTGTCTCCCACCGTCAGAGGCAACGCGTGGCGCCCCATGTCTACGCCAATTGACAGGGACTTATAACCCGTAACAGTTGCCTCTCGCTTTGATTCCGAGACCAGTTAAGACCAGGGATGGAGTTATTGCCTCTCCATAGCACAAAGCCTGGGCTAAAATATAGAGATCATGTGTTGCCCATGAAGCATGATCCCTCTCTCGGCCTGCCTAGTTTACTTCAGAGGAAATGTAACACCTCTACATCTGGAACAAGACAAGCTGCAGAAGCTGCCGGATCAGCAAAGCAATGTTCTAACTGTCCGCCTGTCGGAGCTTCGATCCTAGACCAGCCGCCATCCAAGGCTTAGGGCCTGGTCTGCCCTGCCATGACATTTTGTCTTTAGCTTACATTTCGTCGCACCAGGGTAAGGCTTGTACCCTCCCAATTGCGCTCTTCCGCCCGAAGCCGTTGGCACAATGTGGGGGGTCGGGTTTGGTAAGCGCCGCCCAACGTTCGGCGCTAACAGAAAGCAGGTAGTACCGTTTACTGTTATACCGTAGCTCAGTCATATCTTAATAAGACCTGACACACTGATTTCTTTAGGATTGCAATAAATACAGAATTACATAATTCATGAGGTATTTCTCAGTATCATATATGGTATTCGGGAGTCTGATAGCTTTATATATTCCGTATTCTTCTAAAGCATTAATCATTTCTGTTGTGATGCTGTCTGAACTGGGGATCTTGCCAGATTTCATATGGTTAAGCGCATTCTGAACTTCTATCTTCAAAATTGATGGTCCTTCATTATTATTTTGAATATCATACTGTTTTTCTCTGTTATCGTCATAAAGGTATTTCACATAATCTGAACATACATGTAAAATCTGATCTTTTTCTATTATGATTTTTCCATCTTTTATCTTTAGACAGCCTGCTGATGTATGTGATTTTTGATTAGTTAGCTCCTGAATTCTTTCGTGCATTAGTTTGGTATTTTTACTGTTGTGTTGTTTTTCAATTTCTATGCAATTTTTCTCGAACCATGCTTCTTTTGCCTCCTTACATAATGTTCTGAGTTTTCTGTGAATTTCTTTATACTTTGCAGGATTATTTTTGTTCTGCCTTCTTGTTTCCATTAGCTGTAAAATTTCTTCAGTCATCCATGTCTGACGATCCACTTTCTTTAATTTTGGAATAGTTTTTTCTGCAGCTAACTGATTGAATTATTCAATATTTCCCATTGATCATCAACATCTTGAAATAGGAAGATCATAATTAGTGTTTCCGGTTGTATACTTGACTTTCTTTAACTCTACCCTCAGTGTGCCTGTAATTAATCTGTGATCACTATAACAGTCTGCATTTACATATGTTTACGACTGTTAGTGCATTTCGAAACCTTGTGCTAATCAGGATGTATATCTATCTGGTTTTTAATCCTTCTTCTTCTTCTTCTTCTTCTTCTTCTTCTTCTTCTTCTTCTTCTTCAGCGTTCCGAGCCATTGAGGTTCTTTGCTGCAGATACAATCTATCTCCATTCGTCTCTCTGGTTGACCTTCTCTTGCCAGTCGTTGATTCCAAGTGCTTGTAGGTCTGTATATATATTATCTCTCCACCGTCTTCTTGGTCTACCTCGGGGTCTACGGTCATTTATTTCCTGAGTGTAAGCGAGTTTTGTTTTCCTATTATCTTCCATTCTTTCTATATGCCCCAGCCATTGTAGCCATTTTTAATCCTGCTGTCTGCATTTCCATGTCCATAATCTTCTAGGATCTTGTTTAAACCAGGTGCTTACTACAATCATTTCTTGTTCTTTTGTCCATTCTTCAAGTCTGTATCCTCTTCCGTTTCGCTCTGTCAAACCATGGCTAATATATCTACTCCAAATTCTCTCAGTACTTCTAATTCTTCTATTGTGATTCCATCTGACCCTGCTGCTTTTCAAACGTTTGACAGCGTCAGCGACTTCTTCTTTTAGAATAGGTTCTAAGTTATTTGTTTCTGTTAATTCTTTCACTTCACCATCATATAGCTCGCTCCATGGAGAAGGATTTACGGACGCAGTTTGTGATCCCGCATACCCGCGTTCGAAACACAGCTGCGCGCGATTTGGCAGCAGATCGTGTTGCGTTCGATTCTACTAAATGGTATGGGTCCCGGTCGTTCAGAAAGCAATGGCAAACCTCGGAACGTAAACTTGTCCAGAGATCACAACAACAACTATTGCTGGTATTGACCGCAATATTCTGTAAAGGATATGAAACTAACTTTTAACGCCATTATATAATTAACTTACATACTCATTCACCTTTTATTATAGCACTTTCCTCCAATAATATATTTCCTGTTTTTGGATTCAATCACCCTTTATTTGCTCTTAATTGTCTTCCTGTGAGCTCACTGATTTGTCGGTGCATATTGTTTGTATCTTTCATCATCATCATCATCATCATCTTCACCTTCTGCCGTCATGCGTCGTGGGGAGGTTTGTATCTTTACTAGAATTTAATTCAATTTTCTTGCACTGCTCGTTTAACCAACATTCTTTTGCTCGTTTAACCAGCAGTGTTTTGCCTTCACATATTTCCCTCTTATTTCTTAAAGTAGCTTGTCATACTCGTGTTTGTCTTGTTTACTCTGTTTTCTTTTGTCTATAAACCTTAAGATTTCCTCCGTCAACCACATTTATCTTAGCTTTGTGGCTTCTCTCCTGTAATATTTCATTGCTTGTTTGATAAATGGCACCTCTTAACATTTCGTATTGTTCATATACACACTGTATTCTAGCTATTGCATTGTACCTATTTTTCACAGTCACGCTGTACTGTTCTTGAATTTCTTTATCTGCTTTCAGAACATTTTGTTAAGTCTCATGTTCTCAGGCACTTGTTTACCTCTCTCCAATCTTATTTGTATATGTCCACATTGTGGTATGTGATCACTATTACAGTCAGCACCAGGCATTGTCTTAACATTAATTAATGCATTTCTAAATTTTTTATTAATAAATATGTAGTCAATTTGGTTAAGTATTTTCTTATCAGTGCTTTTCTATGTTAAATGACGTTTTTTATGGTGTTAAAACCAGGTGTAAAATCAACCCCATGTGCTTGCCGATGGATGGAAACTACATATCGGACGGCTCGTGGGATAGGGACCAGACTAAGAGAGACACAACCTGCTGCTCTGCAGGTAAGACTGAGGATAGCAGTCAAAATCAGGCAAACGATCCCTAAGATCTCAGTCCGGACATAACCTCTAAGGCTCCCATCCGAGGTGTATGGCTGAACGTCGCTAAGCCATAAACTCTCGGAAGTGAGAGCCTGGCCGACACAAACCTACATCAAAATTGTGATGATGTGCTGAGAACGGTACATGCTCGGCGCAGATTCCTTCGATGGCTCTTAGCTGCGGGATATGAGGTATCCCCGGATGGAAGGGCCTGACCGTTACTCGCCCACAGACGCACGGAGGTAAGGTGCTGAGCCGGCAGCACATGTAGCCTACCTCGTGAGCGAGTACAAAAGGTGGAAAAACACCTCGGTCGCACGTCTCGCAGACGTCCGATAATCTGTAACCACACTCATGGAGTGAGTGTAGTCAAAGGTGGAAAATTGTCTCGTTGACACGAAATGGAACGCCTGTCTTGCGAATCCATTACGTGGCAGCCCGAAGCGAAAGCTTGCTGTGTGGAAGGTGAAACAAGAGTCTCGAAACCCGAGGAAGGCTAACCTCATTAAAAAAATGCCCGCCGGAAACCGGAAGTGTCGTCCTACGGGTGGCAAACTAAAAATTAACACTACGCAATTACGTCCGAGTGAAATGTCTCGTCCGAATGTCTCTCGTGCTAGGAACAGCTCTTACTACCTAGTTTCCGAATGCCGCTCTTGTTCGGAACAGCTCTGACTAGGTAGTTTTCCGAATGTCTGTCGTGCCTGGAACAGCTCTGACGGGCGCAACGACAAGCACATGTCCGAAAACTCGCTGAGTGGATGCCGTCTGCAAACCTGTCTGGTTTGTGCGGGAATGACCCGGGACAAACGAAATGACCAATATATTGAAGTGAGGATTTAAAGCAGCCATGAGCAGGACGTGACGATTTCCCTCGGTGAGCCCAGATCCAGGGCGTTATGTGTCGGTCCTGCAACTATGGAAGCAACCTTGGATGGCGGAAAATGCTATGGACTGTCCCTGCCTTCCTTTGAGGGATGACCGTTGTCTTCGACCGTTCCAACTTGGCCAGCATGGTTGTAGATGGCACCACAAAAGTGAGAGTCTCCCAGGAATGCTACCTGGTCAAAAAAGCACGCTATTGTTGGATGTGTTGGCCTACGGGTTTCGGCCCAAGGGCGCATAACAGACACACCGCAATCACATCTGAAAAAACACTCCGGATGATTGAAAAGAAGAAGAAGATATCATTGATAGTTGCTCATTCTATTAGTTTCTCTCCTCTTTCATTTCTTGTACCTAACCCGTAATTTCCCAATATACTCTTCATTTTTTCCCGTTCCTACTTTTCCATTAAAATCTCCTAGAATTATTATTATTTCCAGTGATTTAATGTGAGACATCGCCATTTCTACTTCATCGTAAAATTCACCACTACAAATTGTTATTGTATACTTGTATAATATTTATATTTATTGGTTTGCCTTTGACTTTGACCATAATACATATAGCAGAAATACACGAACAACCATTAGTTGACTTGGGTATTTGTGTATCAAATTATAGTTTTACGCCATTTTCGTGTATATCTCCTCAAGAATAAATTAATGTGTATTTGTCGTTTATTATGTATACAAATATTCAATAGCACACAATCTGCAGCTGGTTTTTCGATTATGAAATGGTTCTAACAAATTGAAGTTTCATCAGTATCATAGGCTCTAGAATACTTCTTTGGATCCCTTTTTCTGTGCCGCGATGTTCCAATGGCGGTCACGCGCCTACTGCAGTCCAGCCGAGCTTACAACAATGGACGGTAACAAATATGCCGCCAGGCAACTTCCTTTCACAACAATCTCTACCGGAATATCATATATGTGAGAAAAACTGCTGCTTTTATTGCAGCCATTAAAATTACCTTTGAGTGCTAACCAGGAAGACGCAAGATTTCATGAAATTAGAGCAATCATTAGTTGCAATTAAGTTAGTTTCTTTTTGTGTTTCTGAGCAATTTTCAGACAGTCTACATAATTACACCATCTCGCCTGTTAAGATTCTGAATGAATCAACAAATAACGAGAATTAGAGATTATGTTAAGATTCTGTGCGATTTTAATAGCTTGTGTTAATTTAATGTAAACAGTGTCGACGATTATTATATGTCTGCTTTGGTACGTATTTTGCATTTCTTTATCTTTTTAAGCAATCGATAGACATAAAGCGCTTTCAAACGGTGTATCAAAATGGTAAAGAACAGAGTCTATTATGGGTCGCGGAAGAAAAGGTAATTAATTAATGCCTGTTTGATTTTGTGTTGGTATAAATGTCCACTTATTAGTTAAGTTCACAATAAACAGTAACTATGGCTATTATTTTCCGCTTTGTTGAATACACCCCTGGAAATGATCAGTTTGTATAGTCGGGCGGAACAAGGAAAATCAAACAAGATACTTCCCTATGTGTGTTTAATGAGACCGCTCGTCGCATACTCTTTCCAGACACCAATCAACGCCAGTTTGTTCAAATAATTATTAATTAACTGAAAGGTTTATATTCAAAGTTTCGTGGAAACAATTCTTTATTAATATTAATTTGGTTACTCTCGACTTAGCTTCTTTATCACTAACACTTTCGCTGTACTGATTTGTATAGAAAGAACATTGAAAATGCAGTTTTCGATATGTGAGAGAACGTTACGTGCTACTATGAGTGGGTTTAAGGGAAGGTCCTGAACAACATTCGTTAAAATAAAGTACGTTCTTTAATTCGTCGTATACAGCTCATATGTTACCGGAACTAAGAAGGAAGGCAAACATAATAGCACTTCAGTCTGTCATGTATGTCGTTAAAAGCGACTAAGGAAAATTGGCCTATGAATGACAACTCCATTCCGAAGACAACCGTTGCTGCAAAGTCAGTCAACCATGATCACGTCTAACGAAAAGGAAAGACACAAACAACCGTGAACGGGGTTGACACTAGGCGCTTGTTCTAGGAACAAGTGTGGCGCAATATGAAGACTGCCGTAAAGCGTTTGACTCGCCGACATACCTGTTTTCAAATATGAACATCTTCAGAATTGGCACCTGGATACGGAAGGCATGGAGAGGACTGCAAGAGATGGCTAAACATAGGAGGGCTTCGCATATATTGTTAAAGGCCCTATGCTTCACTGGGAGAAGGAGAAGAAGAGTAGATGCTGTAGACGTTAAGCCAGATCTGTTTACTGTGCTCAGACCATATGTTAAAAATATAGTACACGTTACGCTGTGCTGGATGATCATGCTATATAGCAGATCTCACTCGGTACGTTATTTGGGACAGAAAGAATTACAAATACTGAATTTGCATAGACTCAAATCATCAGTTTTCTTGTGTATTTGGAATTCAACGTTAAGTATCAGAGTAATTGCTGAACCTGTAATGATATCTCAGTGTGTTCAAGAAATGGTATTTACTACAATCGGGATGAGCTTCGTTCTTCCTGACGTCATGAGCCTATACAGGATCGGAAAAACACTTCCTTGTCCAGTTCACGGACACATGACAAAATGGTCCTCATCGACAACAGCTGACACATGCGATACGTTACTTTAACTCTTTACAATACCGTGTATCATTTAGCGGGCCTGACAAATCACCCCGCATTTACCAAACTCTACAAAGTAGATGTAATATACAGTCTATCACTTAGCGAGGCTGAGAAATCACCCAACATTTACCAAATTTTACAAAGTAGATATAATATATCGTGTATCACTTAGCGAGGCTGACAAATCACCCCACATTCACCAAACTTTACAAATAGATATAATATACAGTATATCACTTATTAATAAATCACCAAATAACGAGAAGTAGGTTGTGTGCTTTAATAAAACAAGATTACAAGAAAGTGTATCACTTAGCGAGGCTGACAAATCAAACCACATTTATCAAACTCTACAAAGTAGATATAATATACCGTGTATCACTTAGCGGCCGGCCTCCCTGGTCAAGGAGTTACACGACTTTCTCCGCAATCCCGTATACTCTCGTATGTAACGTGGAGTGCGTGAGAATTGATAGCGGTTTCCTCTACGTCGGTAACTTACGGGGTATGTGAGCCGGCCGCAAAGAAATCAATGACAAACTACTGAGCGTAATCTTGCCAAGAAATCAACAATCAGATGAAAGATGCTGTTGTTGACAGCGATGTCTTGTTAAAGATATGCGAACAAAAAAAAAAACACTTAGCGAGGCTGACAAATCAAACCACATTTACCAAACTCTGCAAAGTATTAAGAGCGTTCATTTGAAATCCGTTCCTGCCGCACCGCGCGTAATTGCATACGTTGAACATGAACGTGTCATAGTCATGTGATAAGTACTGACCAATGAATAAAAGAGCACTTGCTTATGGTCCCATGATGCATAGGTTCTGACCGTTGAGAAAATGGCCGGGTTGATCCAAAATCCGCCCAAAGAAGCTCAAAGGGCGGTGATTCAGTTTCTTTCATTTGAAGGATGTACCAGCGGACATTCATCGAAGAATGCACGCAGCAAACGGTAACAAATGTGTGACGAAGACAACAGTGACAGACTGGGCACGAATGTTTCGGAAAGGACGTCAGTTCATGACATATCGTCGACGGCCGGGTGAAGCGCGTATCGTTGCAACAAAAAATAACCATCGTCTGAATTGATGCAGTACAGATGAACCGTTGTCGAAGCATACGTTCGCAAGCGAAAGAATTTGATGTGTCAATTGGGACAATTCAAAAGGTCGTTTGTAAGAAACTACAATATCGGAATGTGTGTTGACAGTGGGTACCACGGATGTTGACCGACCACCAAAGATAGGAACGCATGGGATGGTGTTTGAACCACATGCTGCGTTACAGAGTGGAGGGTGATGCATTTCTCTTCCACATAGTGGCAGGCGAAGAATCATGGTGTCACAACTTTGAGCCGAGCAGCAAAAGAGAGAGCATGCAATGGAAGGATGTTGGATCACCAAAAGCCAAAAAATATTCAAGATACAGGCTTCCGCTGGTAAGGTTATGCTGAACGCATTGTTTGACCATGAAGGGCTATTGATGGCCGACTTTAAAGAACCTGGTGTCAACATCAAATCTACCCACTACTTGCAAACACTAGACAAGCTGCAAAAAGCCATTAAGAATAAACGACCCGGCATGCTTTCTCGAGGTGTGATTTTGTTGCACGATAATGCGTGTCCGCATGTTGCAAAGATTGTGCAGGAAGCATTAGCAAGGAAGGAGTGGGAAATTTCATATCATCCAGCCTATAGTCTTGATTTGTCTCCGTGTGATGTTCATTTGTTCGGACCTCTAAAAAAATCTCTCGAGGGGCAACGATTTCACACAGATGCGGGCATAATGAACGAGGTAAAGACTTGGTTCAGTGAGCAACGATAATAATTTTTTTGTGGACGGCATTCGCCGCCAACCTAAGCTATGGGATGCTTGCCTGAATGCCTACGACGACTACTTCTGACCAACGCATGGTGGATAATTCATTAAAAATGGATTCTTTGTTTAATTCTATCACGCCTGTTAATATTTCTTTCATGCTTTTGTAATAAAGCCATTGGAACGGGTTTCAAATGAACGACCCTTTGAGATATAATATACAGTGTATCCCTTAGCGTGCCTGACAAATCATCCCACATTTACCAAACTCTACAAAGTAAGATTCGCTATGCTATAGTAGTTAGTGAGCCTGCCAGCTAAGCCAGTGATACCGATTCAGTCACCCACAAACACAAGATAATCTTTTTTTACACATTTTCGTAAAGAAGATTTTCAAAATCTTCAGGAGAAGGAAAGGCGTTGCGGAAGGAGACTGACCACCCAATTTCATACGCCGTGGCCAGGAATATGTGCTAGTCTCACACGTCACACCCTTACTTACAGCAGTATCTGCTATGTGCAGGTCTCACGCGTCACACCCTTACTTACAGCAGGAATATGTGCAGGTCTCACACGTCACACCCTTACTTACAACAGTATCTGCTATGTGCAGGTCTCACACGTCACAACCTTACTTACAGCAGTATCTGCTATGTGCAGGTCTCACACGTCACACCATTACTTACAGCAGTATCTGCTATGTGGAGGTCTCACACGTCACACCATTACTTACAGCAGTATCTGCTATGTGCAGGTCTCACACGTCACACCCTTACTTACAGCAGTATCTGCTATGTGCAGGTCTCACGCGTCACACCCTTACTTACAGCAGGAATATGTGCAGGTCTCACACGTCACACCCTTACTTACAACAGTATCTGCTATGTGCAGGTCTCACACGTCACACCCTTACTTACAGCAGTATCTGCTATGTGCAGGTCTCACGCGTCACACCCTTACTTACAGCAGTATGTGCTATGTGCAGGTCTCACACGTCACACCCTTACTTACAGCAGGAATATGTGCAGGTCTCACACGTCACACCCTTACTTACAGCAGTATCTGCTATGTGCAGGTCTCACACGTCACACCCTTACTTACAACAGTATCTGCTATGTGCAGGTCTCACACGTCACACCAATACTTACAGCAGTATCTGCTATGTGCAGGTCTCACACGTCACACCATTACTTACAGCAGTATCTGCTATGTGCAGGTCTCACACATCACACCCTTACTTACAGCAGTATCTGCTATGTGCAGGTCTCACACGTCACACCATTACTTACAGCAGTATCTGCTATGTGCAGGTCTCACACGTCACACCCTTACTTACAACAGTATCTGCTATGTGCAGGTCTCACACGTCACACCATTACTTACAGCAGTATCTGCTATGTGCAGGTCTCACGCGTCACACCCTTACTTACAGCAGGAATATGTGCAGGTCTCACACGTCACACCCTTACTTACAGCAGGAATATGTGCAGGTCTCACACGTCACGCACTTACTTACAGCAGTATCTGCTATGTGCAGGTCTCTCACGTCACGCACTTACTTACAACAGTATCTGCTATGTGCAGGTCTCACACGTCACGCACTTACTTATAGCAGGAATATGTGCAGGTCTCACACGTTACACCCTTACTTACAGCAGGAATATGTGCAGGTCTCACACGTCACACCCTTACTTACAGCGGTATCTGCTATGTGCAGGTCTCACACGTCACACCCTTACTTACAGCAGTATCTGCTATGTTCAGGTCTCACACGTCACATCCTTACTTACAGCGGTATCTGCTATGTGCAGGTCTCACACGTCACACCCTTACTTACAGCAGTATCTGCTATGTACAGGTCTCACACGTCACACCCTTACTTACAGCAGTATCTGCAATGTGCAGGTCTCACACGCCACACTCTTACTTACAGCAGGAATATGTACAGGTCTCACACGTCACACCCTTACTTACAGCAGGAATATGTACAGGTCTCACACGTCACACCCTTACTTACAGCAGGAATATGTACAGGTCTCACAGGGTCACACCCTTACTTACAGCAGTATCTGCTGTGAGACATTTACCTTAACATTTAATTAGAAGGGTCCCAGCAGTTCACACTCTACACGTATAGATTAAGTGACGCTTACGCTCTGTGTGTTGACGTGTTGTGGACATTTCCATTATAACTTTAACTGAAGCAACAAGTTTCACATTACGATAAACAGTCATGTACACAGGCCTATTCCCAACATTTAGCTTCTAAAGTGATCGTGTTGTTTAATCACGTTAACGGATAGTTAACTGTAGAAACTATTGATAGACGCAAGTAGAAAACACTATATTGTGCTCTAAGAGTAGAAACTATGTATTACTAGATTAATTTATATGTTGAAACTATCATCATCTTAATTTCCCATGCTGATAAGCGTGGGCTCTCATGGTTGACCATCTCACACGTTAACTAGTTTTGAATGAGGTCTGTGTTCTTGTGCCGAATGCGCTATGCGACAAAGTCACCAGGTAATAAGTTCTCCTTATAACGTGCCCAAACAATCTTTACTGATTACATCTAGTTTCTAAATTACAGTCAATTTTTCTCAAGAACAGTTTCGTAATTTTCATACCGTCCTTGGTAATTGTTGTATTTCTTTTGAAAGCATAATTCTACTGCCTTTAAATGTTTCTCAGCTTCTCTTCTTATTGTGTATGGTTTATATTCATACGACATTTTTTTTTGTTCGCATATCCTTTACAGGACATCGCTGTCAACATCAGCATCTTTCAGCTGATTGTTGATTTCTTGACAAAATTACGCTCAGTACTTTGCCATTGCTTTCCGAGCGACCCGCTCACATACACCGTAAGTTACCGACACGGAGAGAACCGCTACCATTCCCGCGCAAAGTCACGTTACTCACGAGAGTGTACGGGATTACGGAGAAAGTCGTGTAACCCCTAGACCAGGGAGACCGGCCATACGACACTATAAGTTACATATTCGACACTCTTTTCCTCGCTCCAATTTCCAGCTTTTTATTATTATATTTCTCCCCTGGACAACTTACTCACACCAAGAGAAACGTTTAAACAGCTTTCATAGGCGGTGTCTGCGAAGAATACTTGGTATTAAGTGGCAAGACAAAATCACAAATACTGAAGACCCCAGAAACTACTACACCGATACCGATAAATCATTGGGAGGATGTTTCTGATGATAGAAGATGTTTATATTCTGATATGTGATTTTCTCTTATTAGTCCCAAAATAATAGTGCGAGGAAGAAAGAGAATGAGAGATTTAAAAGAGGACAGAGAGAGAGAGAGAGAGAGAGAGAGAGAGAGAGAGAGAGAGAGAGAGAGAGAGAGAGAGAGAGAGAGAGAGAGAGAAGAGAGGCTAGAGAAGGTAAAAGAGAATAAAGATATTTGCTATGCACACTGTATTCTCAACCACTCACCAATCTGCCTTATGTATCTCTTCTCTTTGAACTATAATATATCTTTATGTGTCAACCCCTCCTCCCCAAGAGTCCTAAATGTCCAATATTACATTAGGCGGTCTTCGTTTTCTCTGTTTCTCAAGACGGTTTAGAGAGTGTTGTTTTAATATGCTGTGGTGCGTGCGTGCGTGCGTGCGTGCGTGCGTGTGTGTGTGCGTGCGTGCGTGCGTGCGTGCGGCGGGCGGGCGGGCGGGCGGGCGGCGGGCGGGCGGGCGGGCGGGCGGGCGGGCGGGCGGGCGGGCGTGTGTGTGTGTGTGTGTGTGTGTGTGTGTGTGTGCGTGCGTGCGTGCGTGCGTGCGTGCGTGCGTGCGTGCGTGCGTGCGTGCGTGCGTGCGTGCGTGCGTGCGTGCGTGTGTGTGTGTGTGTGTGTGTGTGTGTGTGTGTGTGTGTGTGTGTGTGTGTGTGTGTGTGTGTGTGTGTGTGTGTGTGTGTGTGTGTGTGTGTGTGGTGTGTGTGTGGTGGAGTCCACTTAAGTCGAACTCGGATAAGTAGAATTTCGCTTAAGTCGACATTATTGGCTTAGTCCCGGCCATAATCCTCTTTTATCATTGTATAAAAAGTCCTAATAAGTCGAATTCTGTTATCTCGAATTTTCGGATTAGTCGAACATAAAAATGAATACCGACTATATAAGTGTTCATGTTTAAGTCGAACTTTTCCACACACACACACACAAATTGTTTCGCGAAAGAATTATTTTTAGTCAGCCCGGAGAACAACAATCACGCACATACGATATCTCGCTACTTCTCAACAATGACTTTAACGTTAGAAAGAAAGATTGAGCTGTTGGAAGAGGTTGAACAAAGTGGGAAGAAGAAAGTGAATATAGCTAGAGAATTTGGTATTTCAATCTCGATACTTTCCGGCATTTTAAAGCATAAAGCTTTCTACACATGTTCTCATCATTATGCCAATGTTCCAGTTCACAACTCTTGTAGGGTTTATAATGTTTACGGGCTCCTCTTTGTACTGTTTCTAGTGCTGCGCGTACTATGCATTTCCCAAATTCTTCAGCTACTTTATTTTTGTTTTTTTCAGTGTTCAGGTTTCTAACCAGTTTGCTGGTACGTTGCTTGTTCATTGCCCAGTCTGCTTTCTTGTAGTTCCACATCGAGAAGGTGCTGCTTTCGCATACAAGCTTATTTTCTACAGTTAGAAAGAATGGCCGATCGTCACTGCCACCAAGCTGTTTCCCAACAATTCTTTGAATGTGCCATTCCTGGTCTTGTAAATGAAAAGCCAGGCCAGGTGTAGTTGTAGTGTACCATGATCTCGAGTAGAAGGTATGTGTGTCAGACGCTTTGTTAGTCATCTATTCTCATCCTGTCAGTCTTCCAGTCTCTCTCCTCTCTAGTCCATGTGATCATAGCCCCAGCTCTGCGAGTGACTGTTGAAATCACCACAGACAATCATAATTTTTTTTTCATTTAATGGTAGTGTGTCCCGTGCCTGTGGGCGGTTAATTGGACAGTAGTAATTGTTCAGATGTAGGTCTGTATTGCCTGTCTTAAGTTTAAGTGTCTGATACTCAGCCCCTTCCATGTAAACTTCAAATTGGGAAGCAGTGATGTTATTTTTTTACAAGGGTCAGTATCCCACACTTTCGCTGCCCTTTCGGTCAGATCGATAACACTGGTAATCTCTGATTTTGAAGGCTATATTTTCGTTGAAGTGAGTTTCTTGCAAGCAACATACGTTTACTTTTTCTTGGTCTAAGATGTTTTCTAGCTCTCTCTCTCTCTCTCTCTCTCTCTCTCTCTCTCTCTCTCTCTCTCTCTCTCTCTCTCTCTCTCTCTCTCTCTCTCTCTCTCTCTTCTCTCTGTCTGTTTTATTTTTGTTCTTTTTTGTTGTTTTTTATCTGACTGCCTCCGCATTCCACTGCATTATGTTTGTCTTTGTTTAGTATGGCCGGACGCTCTATTCTCAGGTCCACTGGCTCCACAGGACATCTGAGAATGACCTCCAGAAGTTGCGGTTGGACACTTTCGAGGCATAGGGCCCCGGCACTGCACCTGCCTGAGGGTCAAAAGCAGGGCCAGCACCATAACATTTAGCAGTAGTCGACATATTTCATGGCGTAATTGAGTGGCATCCTGATTTCTGTGCTGCGACTCCTGGCTGGTTGCCTCCGTCTTCAACACTTTTCTTTTGCTAGAGCAGACTGAGGTCTTACTCGAGTTTAGATGTGTAGGCACGCACACACGTCTCTGCGCATGCATGCACGTGCATACACATCTAGAGCGTACTTGTTATTAGTCTGCACCAAAGTGTCGCCGCCGCACCTTCTCCTGTTAGTTAAAGCGATTCCGCCACATGAAGTTCAGGAGTTGGATTTTTGCTGCAGAGATGATGAATGTACGAGCCATTGGGGTATTTATGCAAGGTTGGATGCTCATCCCCAACTCTGCGCTCCAGCTACATACAGCAACATTTGGAACCTAATACACAGATAAGTGGTGACTTTTCATTGACAGCTCTAAAAGAAGTCTGAAAAGTGTTCTCCTTCCCAATGGTAACACGTATGGAACAATTCTAATTTCTTATGCTTCTATAATTTCGGCTGAATATGTTACAATACATAGTTCTGGAAAAACTGAAGTATGTAGAATGTAACTGGATTGTTTGTGTAGATCTCAAGATTATGAAAATCTTGCTTGACCAGCAAAAGAGATTCACCAAATACCAACGCTTTTTGCGTTTGTGGGTTAGAGGGGCAAAAGATACTCACTGGACACACATACACTCACACACACACACACACACACACACACACACACACACACAAATACACATACACACACATTCACACTCACACACTCTCACACACAATCACACACACACATACTCACATACAAACTCACACACGCACGCGCACACACACACACACACACACACACACACACACACACACACAGCAGTGGCCGTTGAGGAAAGAATTTAAAGTTGGAGAATAAACATTGTCAACAAGTCTATCATTGATCGAAAAAAGTGCTACTGCCACCATAACAAATCATGATTTGTTTGAGGAAGCAATTTCTTAAGGTACTGAACAAAGGTGGTAATTTTAATTGCTTATGCAGACAGTTTCCAGAATTGAGTATTGACAACACTGTAGGTGACATTTTGGAAGGGACTCAGATTTGAAAGTTAATAAATGATACAAATTGTATCAATTCAATTAACAAAAACAGTCCATAACCTAGTCATCAGTTGTTTTAGATGTGTATAACTGTCTGGGTAATGCTAGAGCAGACAATAATTCTGAATTATTTGAAAACATGCTGTCAAGATTTTGTAAGCTTGGATGCAAGATGAGCATAACATTGCTCTACCTCTATAACCATTTACGTTCTTTGCCGAGAATGTTGACGACTTTAGTGATGAGCAAGGTAGAAGATTTCACCAAGATATACCAACAATGGAAGAGGGATACCAGGGACTTAGGGTTTCCTACATGATGGCAGATTACTGTTGGACCCTTATGCCTTTAAGCGTGACTGTCCGGGCATATCACATTCCAGGAAGTCACCGAAAAGAAGCGTTTTGTGAGTTGACTATTAATTTGTTAAAAAGCTGGTGATCAAATGTGAATACATTTTTGGTGTTTTACATTAAGGTAATAAATGCACAGTAATTACATATATTAACATTGCTAGTAATAAAGTTTTAGTATATTTGGGTGTTTTATATGTATGTAATAAATGCAATGCGGTGACATGACCTAGTTAATATATGTAATAAATGCACTGTCCTTGCAAGTGTATCACGAGTGACAACTATAATGTATTTTGTCCCAAAATAAGAACAAAGGAAATATCAATTTGATTTTACCCTCACCACCGCCTTTTTGTTGTTAGCACTCACACACACGCATCCCGTGAGTTGCAACGTAGTCCCAACAACACGGATTGGCCACCCGGGGCAAGGGTCAGCCAATCATGTATAGAGCCTAGGTGCCCATGTATATTGGAAACGAGAGGTAGGAGACACGAAATCTATTTTCCATTTTACCACAGCTCGAGCCAAGAGCAGCATCTCGGGGGCATTGGCTTGTGCTAACATAAAACAAAGCAGCCCAGGGGCTGTAACGTATGTGGTAAAACTTAGAACACGTGGGCTTTGATAACAAAAGAGGCCAGTATCTTCGCACAACGTGTCCGAACAATCTAAACCTGAGCATTGGCTAGCCATTGAACCAGCCAGGCCTACTTACTAAGCAGAAAGAACCACTACCTAGTACCACGTGGTCTGAGACAAATGCTGTGTAAAACGGCATATCGGACAAGATGATAGAGCGTTTCGGGGAAGATTGATCTCCTCATTAACCAGAGAGGGGTCGCCAAACGGCGAATGAAGAGTGCCGTTCCCAAGTGAAAAACGACGGCTCCAGCTTATGACCCCCCCCCCCCCCCCCCCCTCCCCCCCCCCCTTTCTTACCTCGCTACACTATGAGTTGGGTTTCTAAGATAGCCTTACGGTTGGTTAGTTGGTTGGTTGGCTGGTTGGTTGGTTGGTTGGTTAATTAGTTAATTAGTTAGTTAATTAGTTAGTTAATTAGCTAGTCAGTTAGTTAATTATTTAGTTAATTAGTTAATTATTTACTTAATTTGTTAATTAGTTAGCTAATTATTTAATTAGTTAGTTAATTAGTTAATCGGTTAGTTAATTATTTAGTTAATTAGTTGGTTAATTAGTTAGTTAATTAGGTAGTTAATTAGTTAGTTAATTTGTTAATTAGTTAGTTAATTATTTAATTAGTTAGTTATTTAGTTAGTTAATTAGTTAGTTAGTTAGTTAGTTAGTTAGTTAGTTAGTTAGTTAGTTAGTTAGTTAGTTAGTTAGTTAGTTAGTTAGTTAGTTAGTTAGTTAGTTAGTTAGTTAGTTAGTCGACAGATCATCCTCATTGCACATGGAACCATTCCGTCCATAAGTGCTCGGATCCTCTCCTCAGTAAATCCCGCAGCGTGTAGCGGCTCACGACACCAGTTCTGTGTTGGTTTATTACTCTTCTTTGGCTTCCTGCATAGTGTTCTTGTTTGGCCACGCCTCTTTTAACTTGCTGTTCTCGCAGTCTGGCCATGGTTGTAGATTCCCCGTCATCGCTTGGTTTTCGTAAACGACTTACTTCTCGTAGAGTATTCAGAATGTCTGCCTGGCGAGACCAAGAGGCGCAATCCCTGCCAGCCCATCAGCCCGCCCACTCCCCCGCACACCCGCACGGCCAGGGCAAAACATCCATACAATTCTCACAATCTGCGACCTCCGAAGTGACGAGAGCCATTCCACACGAAACACCCTCCTCTCAACCCCGCTAAGCACACTCTCTGAATCCGCAATGAACACAACGCGTGTTGCAGCAGTCTCCAATAGTCACCGGAATGCCGCTGTCACCGCCTCCACCTCCACTCTCACGCTGGAGGCCGCAGTACTATATGCCAGGCTCTCCTCCCTCAAGACCCGCCCACTAGCCCCTGCAACAAAGCCCCAACCACTACGTCCGCCTCTCACCACCGACCCATCGTCGCAGATGACCATGTGACCTTGACGTGTGTTGCTCCGGATCAGCCGCCGCACCCCAAACCCAGCGCAGCCCGCTGCCCATTCTCTGTACCCACGACCTAGTGTCACCATCACACTGTGCCAGTCCGTCATGTCCCCCGGAACCCCAACCCTCTCTCGTCCACGACTGATGGTCTCCAAATCACATACCTGACTTATAGAAAGTTCTGCCTGTGCCATCCAGGACCTGCCTCGTCTTAGTCTATGACCCTTTACCATATCCATTGCTGCATGCAGCGGGTGATCCCTGTCTGCAACAACTCTCAGGTACCATTTGGCCTGAAGGACCCTATGCCTATCCGTCATTGTAGGTAGTGCCAGGATATGCATACTCATTGAGACACAAAGGACACACGTCCGATGAACGTCTGTGTGTCGAGCCTTATGGTTATGATAATAAAGGCTTGAAAACCGTATTATTCATCTTACAGCCTAAAACTAGTTTGTTAATTGCTGTATCCTCGCATCAAAGGAGATAAATTAATATTAATAAACTTGTAGTATTTTCAAATTTTACAAACTGTTTGTTTTGTTAACCATCAGACCTAAGTATTAAATAGTATTTAGTGAATGAAAGCTGTATACGGAATGTGTGTTTCTGTTGCTGTGTTGTATGGCAGAGAACTGGGGGGGGGGGGGGGGGATGTTTATTAGCACAGAAGAAGTGACATGGATAATCATACCAGCTGTAGGATACTCTTGTACAGGAACAGTCTATCTTTCCAGCCTCTGCTTCACTGTAAGGACTAGCTGATCTTATTTAGGAACAGGTTATCAGACTTTCCTATTATTTTACGAACCAATTACTTCGGATATTCCTACTGTCCAATAGGGCCAATCTATCAGTCTCTATTGATACACATGGGTTCTTACCCAATGAAGACCACGTGACAATTACATATAATATGAATGCAGATTGCTGTCAAGATGCCACTGATGGCACGTAACGCTGGGATTGCAATTGCGCTACTAAGAAGGTCATTCTCAGTTATCTCAAAAACTAGAACCGATACCCAAAAAAAAGTATGTTTACAATTTTGAAATCAGAAACACAAAATTAACCACGAACAGCTATAAAATGTTAGGCACAAAAATGTGTGTAAACTAGTGTTATTGGATTATTGAGTGCTATAAGCAGATTAATAAAAAGTAACAAAGTTTGAATTCCCACAATGTTCTGATGTTCTTTATGAAAGGGAAAACCAGCCAGATGTTGTTAATGAAAGGGAAAACAAGCCAGATGTTGTTAATGAAAGGGAAAACATACCAGATGTTCTTTATGAAAGGAAAAACAGTCCAGGTGATCTGTAGTAAACTGTCTGACTTCGGCGATTATCATCCGGGTTTCCTCACTCCTTGATCCGGCATTAAACATGCCCAACTATATCTGGCATCCATTACCAGATAACTCCATGAGCTCTGAGAGAGTTGGCGCTTGCTTTCCTCCATTGTGTGTTTCCTATAGATGTATTTGAACTATCTCATTTCTGCATCTTCATTGCTCAAATCACCTACATAGATAGATTGATGCGATTGCCCAGTTTTCGCTAACACAGACCGCCCTCGTCTAGAGACAAAGTCCAAACACTTAATAGCGGCAGCTTCTCTTCAAACAGTCTCTGGCAGCACGAGGACATCCCGATTGTAGAAACTCTTCTGTGAGACTAGTTACCACTGACTGGCACTAGAACATTGAGAGCTGCGGTGTTGAGAGCTGCAGACGTTAACGTATCACTCATGAAATCCACGAGTTAATAAACATTATTGTATGGGGTATCATCATAATCAAGTTCTTTCCTGACTGGCATGAGCGATCATGCTTCTCCTTGATGTACAACTGCATGCAGTGTGCTACTTCATTTCCGTGCCATGACACAAAACTTCCAGAATTTTATATCGCTGTCTTCCTCTATCCACAAATCTGTCAAGTTGTTCCAAGATGTTGTAGTTATTGTCTTCACAATATGTGGCCAAAAATGAGACTGCCTCTTTTTGATGTGTTGTCTCTTGGCCTCTTTTTGATATGTTGTCTCTTGGCCTCCCTCAAATTGTCCAGACTTCTCATTTTTCCTGCCCAAGGAATGTTCAGAATACTTCTATAAACACCACATCCTCAGAGCCTCCATGCATGTGTTCGCCTATTTATTAATTGTCTACGGTTCGCAGTCTTATGTTAGAACTGGTTATATGTAACATGACACAACCTTACAGCATAACCAGTTCTTGATTTGTGAGGGGTATTTTAACAAACACAGCGACATACTGATACTGTCCTTGCGTGGAAAACACTGCACAAGTGAGGCGGACATGGACAGAGACATTTGCACACATAATCCTGAAACACCGGGACAATATGTAGTAATGTAAGCATCACCAACTCCATTAACATGTCACAAGGCAGAGTTGAGTTGAGTTACGTTATGCTAAGAACCATCATCACTCAGAACATTCCCACACGCGCCCTGTCCCTTCGTTTCACAGCCAAAAAAGAGTCATACTGCTAATCGTTCCAACTGGTCTCTGATGTCAGAAGACAGAGAGGACAGCGCACAAACGTGCTTCTTCTTCTTCTTCTTCTTCTTCTTCTTCGTCTTCTTCTTCTTCAGCATTCCGAGCCATTGAGGTTCTTTGCTGCAGATACAAGCCGTCTCCATTCGTTGTCTCTGGTAGACCTTCTCTTGCCAGTCGTTGATTCCAAGTGCTTGTAGGTCTGTATGTATATTATCTCTCCACCGTCTTCTTGGTCTACTTCGGGGTCTACGGTCACTTATTTCCTGAGTGTAAGCGAGTTTTGTTTCCCTATTATCTTCCATTCTTTCTATATGCCCCAGCCATCTGTAGTCTATTAGCCTTCATGATACCAGTGATTAGCGGGAACTTAAACAGACCATAAATGTATTTGTTGCTTCTTCTTTTCCACTCTCCACTTTGTATATCCCTAATGGGCCCAAAGATGCGTCTTAAGACTCTGTTCTCAAAGGTTTGTAACAAGGCTTCGTCTCCTTTCGCTGTACTCCAGGTTTCAGAGCCATACAGCACAACTCGTCTGATCAGTGTTTTGTATATTGTGATTTTGGTGTTACGAGATAGCGCATTTGATTTTAGCAGATGTTGCAGTGCATAGTATATCTTATTTCCAGAGTTGATTCTAGCTTGTATTTCTTCCCTTATTATATTAGAGCAGATGAAGATTGTACCCATGTATTTGTATGTTTCCGTTCTTTTAATGGTCATATTATCTATTTGTATGTGGCCAGAGTGTTTAAACCGTTCTTTCTCTTGAAATTACCATATATTCTGTCTTGTCTTGGTTGATAACCAGCCCCATTTGCTGAGCTTTTTCCTCTAAGTGAGTCAATATTTCCGATGTCTTTTGTTCAGTTTTCCCTATAATATCTATATCATCTGCATAACCAAGCAGTCTGGAAGTTCCTCAAATAGCACATTCCTCCTTTGCCTTCCTTACAACTTTCTCTAGAGCCAGATTGAAAAGGAGCGGCGATAGTGCATCACCCTGTTTCAAGCCAGATGTTATTTGGAAAGGGTCTGATTTCCTGCCTTTATATGTTACTATATTATAAGTATCTTCCATGCATAGTCTGGTCATGTTGATTAACTTCCTTGGTATTCCAAATTCCTATATAGCATTCCATAGGCTATTCCTATGGACACTATCATAAGCCTTTTTAAAATACAAAAAAAAATGTTATGGAGATCTCTTTTATATTTCTAATTTTTCTCGGCTATTTGTCGTAAGATAAATAAATATCTGATCTATTGTTGATCTGTTTTGTCTGAAACCCGCCTGGTAGTCTCCTAATATGCCTTCTGAATATGGTTATAGTCTATTTAGTAATACCGCGGATATTATCTTATAGCTTGTGGACAGTAGTGATATCCTTCTATAATTTTCACATTGGAACTTGTCTCCTTTCTTAAAGATTGGTATCAATAATGACTCTTTCCAGTTATGGGGTAGTTCTTCTGTCCTACAGATTTTTATTATTAGTTCGTATAGCTTTAGACGTAATGCATGGCCACCTGCCTTTATAAATTCAGCAGCAATTCCATCAGCCCCAGTTGCCTTATTTTTTTTTTTTTAAGTCGTGTTATTACATATAGGATTTCTTCAAAAACAGGTTCTTCAATCTTTGGTTCACATGTTAGAACCTCTTCCTGTGGGAAAGTGTTACTTGGAGCTTCACAATTTAGTAATTCAACAAAGTATTCTTTCCATGTGTTACGCATTTATTTTCTCATTGGTATTTAGCAAATTCGCATTTTTGTCTTTTAAACCATATGTGTTGTGTTGGTGCCCTCGTTCCATTGATTTCAGTTCTTTAAAAAAAACTTTCTGGATTCGTTTTTCTGGTGATTAGTTTCCATATCTTTGATTATAATGCTCATATATTCTCTCTTCTGCTGCCGAACTATTTTTGTAGCCTCTTTACATTCAGTTCTATATTGCTCTTCATTTTGGATGTTGTTGACGTAAACGTGCTTCTTAGGAGTATTAATTCTCAGCAATCAATTACAAAAAATTCAGTCTTGTGCCACCATGGTTAACATGACACCGCGTGGCATGATTGCAGTGTTTATAGCATTTAAAAATGTATGATATATATTTTATATCTCACACCCGACATTCTTGCTTTCTTTTTAAATGTATTTGTCCCAACATATCCTTTACAGGACATTGCAGTCAACACCAGCATTTTTCAGCTGTTGTTGATGTCTTGGCAAGTTTCACGTTCATTAGTTTGCCATTGCTTTCTGAACGACCGGCTCATATACCCTCTGTAAGTAACCAACGTGATGCTATCCGCTACCAAATCTCGCGCAGCTGTGTTTCTTACGAGAGTATACCGGATTACGAACAGGGAGACCTACGCCAGGGAGACCGGCACATTTCTGCTAGCTTGGGATATTTACTAGAGGAAACTACAATATCCACTTATCATATTGGCTAGTTGAAATCAACTATAAGATGTAAATCAGTTTTTCATCTCACCATCAGAAACACATTTGATATGTTGTTTTATCCTCATTTCATCAACTAGACAGTCATTGTTGAGCAGGTTTCTTGGCTCGGCGCTGTAATTAAGAACACTATTAAGTCAATTATTTCCCACTTACGGCTTTACATAAACAAACTCTGCCCACACTTCCGCTATGAAATCAGGGAAGGCTTTCCACAACTTGTGTCTCCACGATACAGCCGGGCCGGCACAACACAACGGACTGACCCAGCCCTTTGTTTAGTCTTGTTATCCAGAGGTGGCAAGGACCGTTATCTTTTAACAGACCAACATGTCGGTTCGTCGCCATTCGCATTTGCGAGCGCTATCAAGACAAGTCACTGGAACATGTCAAGAAACCTGATACGGGAGGGGAAAATGGTACGTCGCAAGAACACCAAGAGACACGTGGCATCCAATACGTGCAGCTTGGGAGCCGACAAGACCGTCAAGAAGACGAACGTGGAGAGCCTTGCCTGCGAGCTGTAACAAAGAACCTGAAACTACAGCTATTACTGAAGCTATCCACGAGGGAGAAGATCGACAGCCCACCACAGACAAGATCCAAGACAGCAGAGAAGAAGGAGGAGGGAAAGACACCAGAGTCGGAAACACCGACTCAAAAACAATCCGATTGGTTGTCAAGCGGATTCAAGTGGAGCTGTCAGACGAAGAAATCCAGAAGCAGCTTAGGAAGAGAATCTCAACATCAGAATCTTGAAGGCGGAGCGGATCTTGACTTACTCAAAGATCCCTATGACGCTGGCTGGTGGTGACGACCGAAGGGCAGCGAGATACCGACCACAATCTCAATCAACAAGAAAATGCAACAGCCAGAGAGATTCATCCCGAGAGTGACTCAATGTTCAAGATGCCAGAGGGCCGGCCACAGTAGAGCAGCATGTTCGCAGTTAAGACAGAAATCTGCCGGTACTGCGCTGATCACCACGCCTTTAAGGGTTGTCCGCTGGCCAAGCTGGACACGGACTTCCGAGCACCCAACATCACAAGAAAGTGCGCCAACTGCCTGGGCAAGCATGGAGCAAGATAATTGGGCTGTCCGTACCTCCAAAGACACAGAGACGTCTTAAAGATCACCATTAACACAAAGACACCATACAAAGAAGCAATGTGGAGGTGCCAGACGGCCACGTGTATATCCCAAGCTGAAAGAGATCGACTGCAGAACCAGATAGACGAGCTGAAGAAGCAAGTCAAGGCAATACTGACGCCAGCACCAACCAGCGATAATGAGAAGCTGCTGGCCGACATGAAAGAAATCCAGCACAGCATCAAACAAGAGATGGAGCGCATATGGCTAAGATGAAGGAAAACGAGGAAATCCTACAAAAGATCAAGACCGAAAGAGAACTACTGAACGCCGAAAGGACTGCAGCACCAACCCAAACCAACAGATGAGATGAAGCAAGATGAAGCACAAAAAAAAAACATCGAAAAACTGATGAAGACTAATGCACAAAAAAGGAGGCAAAAAGACGCATGATGGGGCCAAGCCACAGACCAATCAGAAACTGCAAGAAGCCAGTAGCCCAGCCACGATACCTAAGCATCCCAAGATGAAATCAGCATCCTGCCAGGTAGAGGAATATGACCTAGAGGAGTTCACCGAAGACGAATGGAGAGTGCACGAAAAAGAGAGCGCCGCCCGCCTAGCTTACTACAAAGAAAAGGCAAGGCAAGCTGAACTACGATGCAGGGAGTGGGATAACAAAAAGTCCTTTTAAGGACTGCACCCAGTCAAGCCAGACGAGCCAGGAGCCTGCACCAACAAAGACCACAAGAGCAGACGAGCACAAAGGATAGCCGCCCCCCACCCCCCCCCCCCCCCCCACCCCCACCAGCTGACGTCACAGACACACACCAACATAACCAATCCGAGATAGGACTCACTCGTAAGAGCGTACAAGACAAGAATCAGGGTAAATAAACCCACAAAAACCACGGCTCTCAAAAATAACCGCCGCTGAGGAAGCAGGTTAGACGAGACCGAATTTGGAAATTTTTTTCGAAAATTGGAATTGAAATTGGAATATGTCGGTTAATTTTCAATGTTCTTCTTGCTAGTCGTGGCTCAATGACTATCCCTTCACCGCGTCTTGCCCTTTATTGTTGCCCCACTCCGGAGTAACAATCGTGTAACTGTTGTGGATCTCTTTGCATCATCTCCCTGTTATTCTTGAATCCGCAATTCCCGTCGCTCGAATTTTCCTCTTGTCCAGTGTTTCTATGAGTTCTTCTTCTTTTGTTTAAATCACAAATGTGTCTATTATTGGAATCGTTAATCGGTCTCGTTGTCTTTAACATTTCTGGGTCTGTTTAAACTTGGGTCACTCCTATAACCCTTATCCTATTTCTTCGAGAAGTAACTGTAAAGTTGCTACAATAAAACTATATTAGTCGTGCAACAACAAATTGTAACAGTCATAATGTGACAAACGGTAATAGGTGTACAGGACTTGTCTGTATCAACATTAGTCATCAATGTAATAGTGTATATAAAACGAAACATGTTACAATAATGAACACTTTGCTAAATATTATTATTAATTTATTAAATCCCTCAAAAACTGATACGAACATTAATGACACATGCACTATACAGACACCAACCACTATTGATGACAATAAGATATGCATGAAGCTAGAATAATATCAATGACAAGAGGACAGCTCATCTATTGTAGTACGATGACTATGTACGTATTTAATATCCCACTGCAAATCATCTTCCTAGAAATTCCAGCTGTGGCTACTGCTGATCATATACATATAGAATGGAGTTCGTCTCACAAAAGTGTCATTTTTATTATTATAACACACGCATCCAGTTATACACTGGTGATTGAATGCATCGCTCGATGAACGTGCTTTTAATGTTTCTATTTTTAATCGATTTTTATAAATAACATGCATTATTGAGTGGTGGGATCATTCAGAGATCGATATAACGTACAGAAGCTTTGAAGACAGATGCATATCCAAAAAGAGCCGCGTCATATTTATCATCAGTTGCCAGGTGTTGGCTGCTCATTCGGAGAGAGCACTGGACAACATGCAGCCTCTCAGACTCTGTCTATTTCTGGCTCTCATTGCTGTACTCAGATGCTATGGTGAGTGAACGAACACGCGTCAGATAACTATACAGATCTATAGAGAAATAAATACACGCACTATTATAGGTTTGCAATTTAATTACCAAACACTCTTGACTGTTATATAATATAATCATAGTGACGATTCTAGATTGTACAAATACGTGTTGATGTACAGATATATGTTAAGATCGAAGGCATACCTCAGAGTAGTTGCAGACACAGATCACCCGTTGCATGAGGCGCTGGACGCAGTTAAGGGCCAGCGACTGATAAGAGGGAATTAATGGATGGCTCAGGTGGAGGATACGATCAGACAGGTGTGCATCTTGGAGAACATTAGGCGAGGAGAGGAGTGGGTCAGAGTGCCAGCGGAGCAGTTAGACTTGTGCAGAGTTATAATCAAATTGAGCCAGGAGTGCAGGGAGTGGCCAGCAGGGGCCACGGAAGTGGAAATGCAGCAACTAATTCAGGATAATGCTCGTCCGGGTGATGTGATTATCTGCACAGATGGTTCGGTGTTGAGAGGTATTAGAAGTGCCTGGGGGTTCTTGGCAAAGCTAATGCTTAACGTTTAGTGCAGGAGAGCCTGGTATATGATACCACAACATCTAACTTAAGAATAAAGGTGGAGGCAGTCAGTGCAGCTTTTCGCTGGATGGAGAATACGATACACACACGCATCATCAGTGTAACTAACTCAGAAAGCATGCTGAGGAAGGTGAGAACAGGCAAGCTTGGCGCAGAGTGGCTTGCTTCGCTTCGGAAGTCACGGGTGGCAAGCATAGTCTGGATCTTTTCTCCGGGGCATGCTGGTATGCTGGGAATGAACAGGCAGAAAGATAGGCTGGCTCTGTAAAACTTGGTAGAGTATTGATGCATGATAAGGCAGGCGTGATTACGGCCTTGTGGGAGCACGTGTACACCTCGGAGGAGCAAATGGATTACCATGGTCTGGCAAGAATGCGACAGCGAGGGGTGATGAAGGGATCTGGCCGACGATCGACGCTCAGAGGAAAGGCAAGACTCACATTTAATCAGATTGCGACTGGTACTATTGGGGTTGGAACTCTTCGCTGGCTTCTGAGGATGGGGACGGAGCGCTTATAGGAATGCCCCGAATGGTGTGATGTCGATTCCTAAATCAATCAATCAATCAACCAGTCAATCAATCAATCAATCAATATTTGTTAGATGTAAATATGTTAGTGTAAAAATATGTATTAGGTATAAAATTATATCTTAAGTGTAAAATATGTGTGTTGGGTGTACATATTTGTGTTGGTGTTAAGATCAGTGAACCAATGACAGGTATTTTTTAAGCCAACATTTCAGCTCTCTTGTGTCCATGCAACCCTGCATGACCTATAAAATAGATAAATTAACACATGGTCTATACAACAGATACACACGCACACTGCTTGGACAATGGATCCATACATCCCCTCTTTAGTTGGACAATAGATCCACTTATTCTTTCTTTGAATGGATAATTGATCGACACAATACTACCATTGACACCAGTAAACCAATGCCCAAGTCCTTCGAGAAACAAAATGAAAGTCTGTCCTGCATGTGAATAGGCCACACACTCACGTGGCTTCGATAATGTTGGATTTCTTCAGATTATCACGTACAAACAAATCATAAAATAAAGCAGAGCGTGAAAGAAGAAGAATGAAACAAAATTCACAGTGAAATCGTAAAGGCTAGAGTTTGAACAATACACACAAAGAAAATCCATCAGTGTAAAATTTGGGATAATACACAGAAACAGAAAACTATACACGCTTCAGAATAGCAGACACAGGATACAACTTGTGTTGATATTACATGCGGTATAGCGAGGGAGGTCCGTCACAAGATACCTTACTTAAGTCGAACAGAACGAAATGCTATCATTTCACCAGAAATTTCGGTTTCCCTTGTGGGTTTCGCCTTGCGGCAGTTCTGTGTTCTTTTGTATGGCTTTTGTTGATTTGTTTCGGATTAATTCTATTTCAGCTTTCAGCAACCCTCTCTCCACTTTAATGGGGCGTAGCATTTCTTCGTTTTCTTTCTTCATCTCGGCCATATGTTCCACTTCTTGCTTGATGTTTTGCTGGATCTCCTTTATTTCAGCAAGCAGCTTTTCATTGTCGTTGGTCGGTGGCGGTATTTGAAGCAGCTTGATTTGCTTCTTTAGCGCATCTATATGGTCTTGCAGTTGAGCTTTTTCCTCTTCTGAGATGCACGCGGATATCTGGCACCTCTGCATTGCGTCCTTTTATGGAGTCTTTGTGGTTATGGCGATCTTTAAGACGTCTTTGTGTCTTTGGAGGTACGGACAGACCAATTTTCTTACCTCATGCTTGCCCAGGCAGTTGGTGCACTTTCATTTGTTGTTGAGTGCTCGGAAGTCCGTGTCCAGCTTGGCCAGCGGACACTCCTTGAAGGCGTGGTGATGGGCGCAGTACCTGCAGATTTCCGTCTTACTGCGACATGTTGCTCTGCTGTGGCCGGCCCTCAAACATCTGAAACATTGATTGACTTTTCGGATGAATCTCTCTGGTTGTTGTATTTTCTTGTTGATTGATATTGTGGTCGGCATCTCGTTGCCCTCTGTCGTCACCACCGCCAAGGTTGTGGGAATCTTGGAGTAGGTGAGAAGTAGCTCCGCCTTCAAGAATAGGATGTGGAGGTTCTCTTCTTTTAGCAGCTTCAGGATTTGTTCATCTGTCAGCTCCGCTTGGATACGCTTGGCAACCCACTTGATTGTCGGTGATTCGATGTTTCCGACTCTGGTGTATTTCTCCTCCCTCTGCTTCTCAGTAGGTTTGGCTCTTGTTTGTGGTGGGTTGTCGTCGTCCTTTCTCGTGGTATCTTCGTTAGAGTTTGCTTGAGGTTCTTGTTGTTTGCTGCAGCTCGCATGTAGATTTTCTCCTCTCGTCTTCTTGTTGGCTGCCACGTTGCACATCTTGGATGCTACGTGTCTTTTGGTGTTCTTGCAAGTGCCATTGTCCCCTCATATCAGGGTGCTTGACTTGTTCGGGTGACTTGTCTTGATAGCGCTCGCAAGTGCGAATGACGAGCAACACGCGACGCACAAACCCGTAAGGTATGTTAGCAATGTCCGTAGTTTATATATTATGATCGTCCATGACGTGAAGTCAGCCTTAGCTCCTCTTTTCACATATGATAATTACGTATGCCCCGTCTAGGTTTAACTCCTCTCTTTTTCTCACGTTGACGGGTTAAAGGGACGTATTAAGTCATGAATTCTTTTAACCCCTCCTCTCCTTTCCTTGTGGACTGTAGTTTCATCTGCCAATCAATCATATGATTTACTTTTCTCCAAGCGTCTTGAAACACGCTTCAGCGATGCAATGGGCATTACGTCATACCTGCATTACAATCTGATATTGCAACCTCGTTTATCCGTGGAATCAACCAGCGTTATCTCCTGTGTTGCGACGAGGTGTTATGCCTGCATTCTATTTCTGTCTCAAGATCACACATCTGTCCGGCTGAACACCCTATCTCCATGTCCTTGCTGTGTTGCCATTTTTCCCGCTGACTGTATCCCCTCTGTATGGACGTAAAGGCTATATTTCTTCATTTGAACAGGACATCAAAGTTGAGATGTCTCAGTCGTAGAAACAGACAATGGTGCTTTGCTCTACAATCTACGCCCTCTTGTGGCGTCCGTTTTTTAAACGCTGGTAATATCCGTTAATTGTTATATTCATTTCTTTGTTGAGGACTCAGATTATTTCCGGGTTGGATTACATACATATTGTAGTCCCGCTGAGGCATTCCGTCACACATACTCATATTGTGTGTGTGTGTGTGTGTGTGTGTGTGTGTGTGTGTGTGTGTGGAGGGGTGTGTAGGGGTGTACGTGAGGTTGTGTGCGTGTCTTTCATTTAATAGTCGAGCTTCTTGTTCACAATGTGTGTGTGGTGGGGGTGGGGGTGTCCGTAAGTAGGTGTGTTCTGTGGATGTGTGTGGGTGTACATTCATTCATCCGTCGAGCTTCTCGCTCATAGTGTGTGTGTGTATTGGTATGTGTCTGTGTGTGGGTATGTGCGTGTGGATGTGTGGGTGTCTTTCATTCATCCGTCAAGCTTCCTGGTCATATTGTGAGTGTGTGTGTGAGAGCGTGTTTGTGTGTATGTGTGTGTGTGCTCGCGCGAGTGTGTGTGTGTAAGCGTGTTCCGGAAGGCAAACTACCAGTAGGTTCACAGATAATATTCCCGCTTTGGCGGCATCACTAGAATGTAAGACTGGCACCACAACCTGGGAACTCAAATCCCCACAAATTCAAACTACACAAAGGTGATCTACAACAATGGAGGAAGCTACTTCACCATGACCATATTCAGGTCCTGTGAGGGCTGGTCTTGTTGGCAAGATCAGTTCCGCGTCTAGCGTTCGTTGTCTCGGGTGGCTGTGTGAGGTGCACCAAAATGGGATCTTCCCAGCCAATGCAAGTTAGCGAGGCAGGCGTTTCAAGAATGTAACCGCATCGTGCAGCCAGGGTCGTGGTTTGAGCGGGCAAAAGAGCAAAATTTGTACGACCGTTCGACAAAGTCTCGATAAGCGCCCACTCTCTCTCGATGAGTAGTGGGCCTGCAGTCAGTAAGCTGGTATAGCTTTTTTCGGTTAGTCCTGCCGGCGTAGCTTGAAAGCTCGTCGGTAGGCGTCCAGTGGTTTTGCATGTATCACTTTGTACCGGGAGGACGCGCTTTAGCGATGCTACTCTTGGCTTGCGTGTGCGTGTGTCCTGCCAGCAGTCATATGCATTGGGAACTGCTGAGGCTCGGCTGTAAATCGGCAGATTTGTTCGCAACTTAGACGAGCAACATCTTTTGTGGTAGAATCTCGCTAATCGCATGTGTGTGTGGTCTGTTCTGGCGGACAGTCCGTCTATCCGATGGATATCTGGTTGATCCTATCAGTAGTCATATGCTCATTCGCTTTTCTTAAAACTGAAAATTAAAGGAATTGACAAAAGAGCCGTTTGCACGAAGCTCTTGAGAGCCAATATATACAGGGATAACTGGACGTGGCAGCCTAACGTCCACTGCATCTGTGTCCGCCTCCAGTCGTCTTGCCATGCTCCCCACTGGAACCAGATGGACGCAGACGAGGAGAGCGAGATCAATGGAGTTACGCGACCACTACCTCGCTATAATCCAAACTAAAGCGCAAGTCATTCGTTCCTCATCAAATCAAAAGATGAAATGAATGAATGGTCCTCGTCATTCGTGATGGACGAACATCCATTCATGTCCTGCAGCTACGAAGATCGCCCTCAGATTCCAGACGAATAATGTCCTTGTCTTTAAAACGGTTGCTGTTCGAGGTCATCACGTGGCCAAGGCTTCTAGCGCGGTACACCCAGTGAACGGTTTAGAGCTCTGGTGTCCACATTCACATGCGTCCAACATGGCTGCTGGCACTCTGAAAGAATACAATGTGATCAAGTCACGTGATTGATAGTACAACCTACGATTGTGGGAAACAATAGACGAGATGGTCATAAGTGATAAACACGTCGCTGTGGAGCAAGCACGACAGGGGTTTTCTGACCGTCAGATGTCGCCCCACTTCCCGGAAACTGTCGGCGCTTTACCGTCCTGACACCCTCTACAGACGGGTCACCCTGTCATGGCTCCGTGTGTTTTTCTATTGCTGTGAGTTCGAACCATGTATCGAAATCTTGCGTTGTCTTCGTGCTTGTCACAGCGCTGCGAACTGTGGGGGATCCCAACCCACCCTATGGAGAAGGAGACCATTGTGCACTCGGCTCTTCGTGCCGTCACACAGATTCTAGCACCTTCGACTGTTAAAATCCAGCGTCTCCTCCGGCCTTACGCCTTTATTGTCGCCTCCAAGCGGGCAGTGCGCTTTCGCGCACCGATTTCAATATTATATAGTTACACAGGGAGTAAGAGATAGAGAGGTGAAGAAATAATTACAGAGAGATAAAAAAGAGATGTAGACAGACGCATGGAAAGGGATTATGTCAGGTCACAGTCAGATATATGACTAAGCTACCGTATGACAGTAGACGGTACTAC
>JACEFZ010020901.1:390000-577908 GCA_014155875.1 Cepaea nemoralis | reverse complement strand
TTTTTTTCTTTTTTTTAGTTTTTTTTTTTTTAAAAGAAAATTTTTTTTTTCCAAATTTTTTTTCCAATTTGGTTAAAAAGTTTTTCTTTTTTATTTTAATTAATTTTTTTTTTTTGTCAGGGCTAACCACTCAGCCATTGTTGTGCTGATCTACAGTGTTATGAACCTTATGTGGCCAGACTGGGTGAGGAGAGAACATATTCTGCCTTCAGTAACGATTGTAGTTCCACACACGGTGAAGGCAGCCAGACTTCCGAGGATGCTGTATCCAAACATGGTCAGCTAATTTGCATTACACATGCGTTGTATATGATGACTGAGGAAATCGAGAACTTTCATGATTTAGCCAAACTAATTTCTAATGAGGAAAACATGAACCGAAGCTGCACTACGAGTACTGACATGTAAAGGAATTGCACCTCGGTGCCTCTGCATCCAGTGACTACTGTTCCCAAAACCTGTCGTCACGAGCCTGGGAATCTGCCCGCAGGCAGCATTTAATTACTGCATCAACTACCGTGAAAGTGGGAATGTTGTTAGTAGTTTTAGCCACTACGAAGCTTCCTCAACCAAAGCTGCCAAGACGATACTTTCAAACAATACTTTGTCCAGAAATCTCGCCTATATCAAGTCCAACTTCAGCACCCTAACAACAACAGTTACCATCAACATATGTAGAAATATGTCAAAGTCTTGAACTTGTGAAAAATGTTGCGAGATAAATGTAATCTATGGCATGGTAGGTGAGTACGTGTTTGCAAAACTAGAAAGTGTGATATGTCAACATGGAGGATATTCAGTAATCTGCAAGATTAGCGAAATTCTTGTTGATAATCGTGGTAAGCAGGCAGAGTTCGAAGAATAGGTTGCAGAACTTTTTTGTAACGATTTCTTATTGTTGAAACAGGACCGAATTACTTCCTGTGATGTTGAAAGGGTTTGATCAGTTATAAAACCACACCAAGTGACAACAAGCGGGCGCATTAGCGAACTGCGCTGTTAATACCATGGACGAGGTCGGATGCGGGTTCGCCGCCTGCGGAAGTGAGGCAGAGACTGGTCACCTATTTCTACGTGTATTCAGACCTACACAAATGGCAGGGCGCTATCACAGACCTACACAAATAGCAGGGCGCCATCACATCACAGACCTACACAAATGGCAGGGCGCTATCACATCACAGACCTACACAAATGGCAGGGTGCTATCACATCACAGACCTACACAAATGGCAGGGCGCTATCATATCAAAGACCTACACAAATCGCAGGGTGCTATCACAACACAGACCTACGGTAGACAACTTAGGGAGAAATGTAAAATTTGAAGTGACAAAAATAATAATTGTTATTTAAATACTCCAAAATGTACGTAATTGTTTAATGTAATTGTGAGAACGACCGTGACGACTGAACATGATATTCTAAGTTTTAGTATTTATATTTAATTTTCATGGGGACACTCGGCGTTGGACAAATTTGTATGGTCAGTAAAGATAGATTGATCTGGATTTGAAATATTGTTTTGAACGTGTTCTGAAGTAGATGCAAACTGAAGTAACACTGTAAACGAGATTTTTGAGAATTAACCTGTCGGATTTATAAATAAATAGTTTAATGACATTTGAGTTTGTTTATGGGATACTTTAAAGTCACATTTTGACATTTTCATGTCTGAAATGCCGATATATTTTCCAGACCTTTGGGTTCTAAAGTTGCTTGCTCTAATTATTACCAAGTTGTACCACACATACGGAAGCATTGGAATTTTGTTTGTCTGAGATAGGACAGACGATGTTTTTTGTTTTTTTTACTTTAGCTCGCTTTGAACTGGATTGGTTTTTTGCGTATGGATTAGCATTCAGGCAAACCCATTGCGACTTCAGAAGTACTTGTAATTTTGTTCTGATTGGAGGTGCTTTGAAGAGATTAGAACAAAAATCGTTACGGCAAAGGTAGCCTTATGCAAGATGGAAGACATACTAACGAATAAAAATATATCACTTGCAACGAGAAAAAGAATGTTGAAGTGCTACATAGAGGCTGTACTTTTGTATGAATATGAAACGTTAATACCGTGGACAGACCGAAAAACCAATGATCAAGTCCTACAAGAAGCAAATGAAAACCGTAAACTGATTAGAGAAATGAAGCGTAAACAGTAAACATGTTTGGGTCGTTATGAGAAGAAATAAAATAGAGAACTTGGTGATAACTGGGAAGTTTTAGGGAAAATAACAAAGGAGAGGCATATAAGTAAATATCTGGATGGCCTGGTCACATGATGTAGGCGAGAAAAGAACACAGAATGATCCACGACTCTGGTGATCGCGTGAGATGGCGAAACATGGCCGCCCACACTTATCAGCATGGCACATGATGAAAGCATTTGTTTTCTCCACATATTTTTGTGTGTGCATATCCTATTTACAGAACATCGCTGTCAACCCCAGAATTTTACTGCTGTTGTTGATGTCTTGGCAAGTTTTACGTTCAGTAGTTTGCCATTGCTTTCTGAACGACCAGCTCCGATACCAACACGTTAACGTCCCTGCGCCACACGGTCCGCTGCCAAATCGGTCGTTGCTGTGTTTCTAACGAGTGGTAAGCGGCTCACAAATCGCGTTCGCAAGACTTTGGCCGCGGAAACGGGCCTCGTCATATTACACCGAATAATTACCTGATAATTTATTAATGCTAAGCTTCAGAATGAAGTCGTCGTACTTAAGCGATGGACGAAGCCATAAGTTAATGATTCATCACTTGCCTGACAACCCGATGGTCATGGATTTGAATTGTCATGAAGGCGGATGTGCGTATGTGTCTGCGTGTGTGCGTGCGCTTGCATGTTTCAATGTATTGTTAGAAGATACTGAGGATTTTTACTATTTTTATGGTGACAACTGGCAAGATCGAAGGGAAGAGACCAAGTGGAAGACCGAGAAGTAAATACCTGGATGGTTTGGCCACGTAGCATGGTCGAGACAGGAACTGATCTACGACTCTGGTGATCAAGTGAGATGGCAGAACATGACCGCCCATGCTTATCGGCATGGCACATGATGCATGGATGGATGTTAGCCTGCGAGAGTATTTGCTGAGATCGCGGAGATTAACGTCAGATAATTGCTTATTTCTAAAAGTGGACACAATTGTCAGTTTAATGCAGATGCCAATAACCCACTCAACTGTAGTGCATTGTATAATGCAACTGGTGTCTTAATTATCAAGTCTACCAACCTTTACATAATATCAGCGGGGATATGACTGTGGTCAGTGCGTCAAATGCCATTAGTAGTATATTATGGGATGTCTTTAACCACACAAAATGACTGCTACAGAATTTACTGGGGGGGGGGGGGGGAAGAGGTGACGAAGAACCGATATGATCGCTTCATCACATATGCTATGATTAGTTATATGAGAAAGAGTAAGATTCCCCTATTTTCGACAGTATCTGCTTTGGCATGACTTGCATGTTTGTCTTGCATAATATTACATTTTTATTTACTTCTTCTCCCTTGCTCATTCGAGGGGGAGTGCGTCACATCCAGTTATGGGTCGTGGGATTATCACTAAATATCAATGATTGTTGGACAATTTCCAGTCCTATGCCGAGATCGCTCTTCCTTCTGAACTAGGCCGGACATCGGAACATGTTAGCCCACCCTCTCTCACAAACCAGACTTCTATTTACAACATTCTTAACATCACCTGAGCCAATTTAACACACTGAAAAGCTGTCTCATGTGATTTGTTCTATGCTGGCATGATTAGTTGTGCACTTTGTGGAGATTGTATGACATGTTTCTCTGAGCTTTATGCTCATCTTGTAGTATATTAGCAAAGGAACGGTGGAGTTGACGGCATTACATACGAATGCCACTGACCAGAAGGCAAAGAAAGGGTTTTAATACTTCGATCCGATGATGTCATCGTATTCGATGGCCGTTAAATGGAAGCAGTGGTTCATAGAATGAGAACTGAAGCTATGAGAACGACCATTTTTATAGTTTTCCTGCTTCGTGTGGACCTCACATAAAATTTAGCGTTGCTCGCAGACGCATTGAAGTACCAGGTAGATTGCTGTGCGAGTGTGCTAGCAAGAAAAGCGGTTAGAATTATAAATGTTAGAAACTCCAGCATTTCTAATGATGTTAGCTCAAATACGAAACCCTAGGCATAGTGTCTGTTGCTTCAATAACGAGACCAACATATGTTGTATTTTTTTAATTTCAGGAATAAATTTCCAGTCTAGATATACAATACAATATTCCGGTACAAGCATCACAAGATTTCCAGCAAGAATGGTGCGCGTGAAGATTGTGGTTTTTCTCGAATAGACTATGTGTTTGACTTTCAGAGGTAAAGCTATGTTTAAGCATTTTTCAGCCTGATATAAATGGTGATCCAGTTTATGATCCGACCAAAACAAACGTGAAAACAACTTTGGGTTAAATACTGGACTTCTCTGGGGATGAATGAATAGCATCCGTCTCCAAGATAGAGCTCTGACATAGGACGAACCATTTGATTGTCGCCAGAAACAGGGGGGACAGAAACAGCCAAGGGAAAGTGTCGTGTCCTCCTTTACAGTGTCGTCCCTGGAGTGAAGAGAGCCGACACCCACATTATAATATTTTTTCCCTCTCAATATTCTGGAGAATCCACCAGCTTCCGTCCAACACACTCCATCAGCCTATGGACACCTTTTCCTATCACTCTCTCACTGTCGTACTATGCCCCCTTCTCATACTTCCCCAACGCAACATACTCAACAACTCTTGCTTCTAAAAATTAATAAAGATTAATTTATTAAAATAAAAGTGTAACGTATATGAGACGTGTATGTGAAGAAAATGTGTGACGTGTTCTATAAAGTGTGTAGACTCTGACTCTCAGACAGCAACCCAGTCAGCTGATCCCAGCAAAGATAGACCACAGTACGTTACGTCAGAACATGTACTTCTCACCCGTTGCCGAAACCATCTTGCCGGATACTGCTTTGCCTCTGTAGACCTCTGGTAATCCAATTTCATGAACATCCGAAATAGACACCGGTGGTATTAACAGTTAATCATGGACCGGTTGCACTCTACACAATGTCCGTTCCTAACGTTCCTTAACAAACTGCACAAGTCTTTTGTAGTGTGTACGCAGTTAGTTAGTTAGTTAGTTAGTCGACAGATCATCCTCGTTGCACATCGAACCATTCAGTCCATAAGTGCTAATTACTAATGTTAATTGTTACTGTACTAACACTAGGTACTCTTAGCCGGTTCTCGGTTCGTTACTACTGTCTAATGCTGTGTGGTGCATCAGTATGCATCACTCTCTTTGATGAATCAATTTCCTTCTAGCGTAAGTTACGTTTCTGTATGCAACTTTATTGACTCTTGAACTGGTGTTCTTCAGAATGGGTTTTTTAATTCTTTCCCAAAACTTGTAGAGTTTCCTTGGATCTGGTAGGGAACCTAGGATAGAAACAACACATCTGGTGATAGTACTAGTCACTGATCCCTTCGGCTGAGTGTAAGCCTATCACCTTGCTTAATGAAACATTAGCTAACTAGACTTAGTCATAGAGCAGATTAGCTACCCACCTAGAGCCGAATCAGGCTATGACAAAGAAAAAATCAGCAACCAGAATGCGGAACCCCGCCCACCAGGGACACCTACGGGAAGATCCCAATTATCCCTCATTACTCAATTCTCAACTAGTAAAGCTTATCAACACTTCACTAATCTATTTTAGCTAACAGAGCCAAGTATCACTTCACTACTCTAGCTAGTTTCCACTAACAGTGCTAATCATCACACTATAGTTTAACAAGGCTACTGCCTAAAGTAATTATAACGAATATATTATAATAGGTTATACCTTAAATGGCACTACTGCAGTCCTATCAATCATATCTACATCTGCCATTATAGGCACGTGCAAAATTAAGTCACTAATTAACACACGGTAGATATTATTTCCACTAAGCACTGCAGTGCCCTGGCACTCTGACTAGAGCATTTTTTCAAGTCCCCCCTAGTTGATCCCAACTCGGGTTTATATGGCAAACTACCAAAGTTGGCCACGTGACGTTATCCTTTATGCCCCCACACAGGTGGCACAGTGGCAGATCATCCCTTGTCAGGAAACTATTTTCCTGGCTTAAGTCCTGTCAAAGTTGTCAGTAATTGTTTAGATTCTCAAACAAGCCAGCGAGTTTCTGTCGAGTTACAACAAAGAGTTGCAAATAACCCCGTCAATCCTCTCGATGTGCCGGAAACCAAGAATTGACAGATGCACTGTTTTCTCCCTAGTCGGGCACTTCCGACCTGTTGATAAACTGTCAATCTTCTGTTCCGTGGTGACAATCCCAGCAGCCATTTCCGTCTGATGTCCGGCAGTATAGATGACAAACGGAACCATTCCATATCCTAAGCCGACAATCATATGTGATTCTAACTGTTAATGAACTGCCAACTCGATGTATCCATTCCTTCTCACTCACCACCAAATGTGTTTATGGGCTGACATGATGTAACCTGTGCAGCTGTGTTTACTCTGTTAGTACGACTGTTGTGGCCTAGAAAATATACGCCACGCAAACGTCGGTATTATTAGCTGGTTAACTCATGGCGCTCGTGACATAGGCCCCCTCTTAAGAGAGTAGTCCATCTCACTCTTCTCCACCATGAGTTAAATCCAGATGATTCATTCCTCTTCTTCAGGAGCTGGGTGTCTTGACAAGAAATCCGCTCCAACATTCTCCTTCCCCGGAATGTACTCTACTGTGAAATTATATGGTTGAAGTAACAACGACCACCGCATCAAACGTGCGTTGAGCTTCTGAGAAGTAGCCAGGAACATCAGGGGCTGATGATCCGACTGGACCCGAAACTTAACTCCATACAAATATGGCTGAAATTTTTGCACTGCCCATACAAGGGACAAGCACTCTCTCTCGACGGTTGAATAATTCCTCTCCGCCTGTAGAAGTTTCTTACTTGCGTATGCTACAGGTTTCAAAACCGAAGCATCGTCTTTTCCTTCCTGTAACAAGCGGCTCCAATTCCAATCGCACTCGCATCTGTTCTCAACACAAATGGTTTGGAAAGGTCAGGGAGCTGTAATACAGGTTTGCTGACCAAGGCCTCCTTTAACTGACTATAGGCATTCTCACATTCTGGTGTCCAAATGATTTGATCCGGGAATCCCTTTTTCAAGGTTTTGCGTCAATGGAGCTCCCAATTCCGTGAAATGTGGGATAAATTTGTGGTAGAACCCACACAACGAGAGAAAAGATCGCACATCCTTCTTCGTTTTTGGCCTTGGTGCATTTCTGATTTTCTCCAGGTTCTTCTCTTCTGGGACAATGTGTCCTGGAGTGATGGTGTGACCTAGAAATTCCAGAGTCTGGTAACCAATCATGCACTTGGTTGGACGAGCAGTAAGCCCTGCTTCCTTGAGTCTATTAAACACTCTCACCAAGGATTGTAAGTGGTCATCCAAGCTGTCACTGGAAATCAGAATATCATCCATGAATGAGATGATGGACGGATCCTGTAACGGATCTAGTAAAGTCCTCATCATGCGTGTAAACACACTAGGTGCATTGCTGAGTCCAAAGGGCATGACCTTGAATTCGTGGTGTCCACTGGGTGTACTGAAAGCTAACAGTGGTCGAATCTCCGGTTTGACTGGTATCTGATAGTACCCCCGACTCAGATCCACCTTTGAAAAGTACCGAGCCTTATGGAGCCTAGCGAATAACTGAGTTGGATTCGGCAAAGGTTCCACCTGAAACTGTGTATGACTGTTCAGCAGTCGGTAATCTATACACAACCTGTGTTCTCCACTTGGTTTGCGTAACAAAACTACCCCCGCATTGTATGGGGATGTGGATGGTGCAATCACGTCATCCTCCAGCAGTTTTTGTATTTCCTCCTCCAGGGCCTTTTCTTTAGAGAATGGCACTTGGTAAACCTTCTGACGAACCGGCTCCTGTGTGGTCAAAGTCATCTCGAACTCAACCAACCTCGTTCGTCCTGGTTTATCAGTCAGTATCTCCTTATGAGACTTGAGAACCTGGGTTATCCTTTCCCTCTCCTGGGAGGTCAGATCAGGGTTCACTTGCACATCCCTATAAGTTTCCTGGTGTACTAAGGGATATTCCCTGCCCTCGCTGGTTCCCACTTCTGTCTCCACTGCAACTGCCATTGCCATGAGGTGAGCTGCCTTGTCTCCGGGTCTCTCTTCGTATTTCCGCAAGAGATTTATATGGAAAATCTTCGACTTATCCCGGATCCGGATCTGATAGTTGGTTCTGGATATTACCCTTTCCACGGGAAATGGTCCTTGCCAACCTATCTCCAGTTTGTTGTTTCCCGTTGGGAGTAACAACAAGACTTTATCTCCTACCTCTAGAGATCTTTCTTTAGACCTACTGTTGTAATAAGCCGCATGTCTTTTCCTGGCCTTTTTCAAGTTTTGATTTGCCAGAGTCCATCCCTTATGGAGTTTTTCTTTCAGTTCTTCCACGTATTGATAGGATGAGATCACTTCTTCTGACGTCCCCTCTTCAGTCCAACTCCTCAACATGGCTTCCAACGGTCCTTTGATTGGACGACCAAACAGCAACGTAGCGGGTGGTAGTCCTGTTGAGCCATGAGGAACTTCCCGATAGGCAAAGAGTGCTGCTGGGATATATTCATCCCACCTATCAGGTTTTTCCTGCGCTAATTTACTGAGCATTGTCATCAACGTGCCGTTGAAACGCTCTACTTGTCCATTGGCTTGAGGGTGGTTAGGGCCGGTATGTATGTGGCTAGAGTGAAACACCCTAAATACCTCCTCCATGAGTTTTCCACAAAACTGAGATCCATTATCCGTCAGAATTTGATCCGGAAAGCCTAATCTGGTAAAGGCCTCCATCAGTGCGTCCGCCACTCTTTTCGAGTCAATCGTGGTCAACGGTATAGCCTCACCCCACATTGTACAGCAATCCACCATTGTAAGTATATACATGTTCCTCTTCCTAGTCCTGGGAAGTGGACCCACGATATCGATGGCTACCCTCTCGAAAGGAGAGTTCATGATGGGCATCTCACCCAACATCACCGGTGCTGTCCAGTGTTTCGGTGCCACCCTCTGGCACTCAGGGCATGACTTCACATACCGACGCACATCATCTGTCATTCCCGGCCAATAGTAGTGGCAGGAAATCCGCTGCATGGTGGCGGCAATACCCATGTGTCCACTAAAGGAGATGGTATGCCCCATATGAAGAATCTGGGACCGATGAGCTTTCGGGACGACCAACTGACCGTATAGGTTGTCTCCCCTTCCTGCTCTCCTGTAGAGTATCCTATTCTTCATGTAGTACTGCCCCCGTCCTGGTGGATCAGCACTTTTCTGCAGCTTTTTGTAGCAAGGACGTAAAGTATCATCCTCACTCTGGGCAGTTCGTAGCTCCCCCGGCATTGGGTTAGTCACAATTGCGTCTGCCTCTTCCGTTTTCGTCTGAGAGCGAGTCTGCATTGCTCCCATATGGATTGGCTCCCTGGGCATTCCCAGAAAGACATACCGGCAACCTAGGATGACTGGAAAAATGGGATCGGTCAATACAGCGGCCTTGATGGTGCCGGTGACGTACCTTGACCGAATCTCCACATTAGCAATGGGCAACTTCATGGTTACAGCACTCTTCTGTGCAGGCTGTATGTTCAATGTTTCACCTGTGAATTGTTCTGGATGTACCAGATCCGCAGAAATCACGGCCTCCCCGTCCAGTCCTCTGTCGTATAAACACTCCACTTGACGACCGTTAACCTCTACCAATTCCACTACAGGTGGTTTTTCCTGGTCTGGAGTCTCTTCCTCGGCCTCGACCTGTTAGGTGGGCTCCACCTTAGGTTTCCCTGAGCACACGACGAATTGAGTGTCTCTTGACTTTCCCCTGCAGTCAATAGCATTGTGCGTGTTTGACTTGCATTGGTTGCACCATTTCCCTGTCCTAGATTTTCTATTGTCGGACTTGAATGAGCTCTCCTGGTGGCGAGCTTCCTTGTTGACCTTGGCATTTTCCGTGACAACCTCCTTGGAAGTCACTTGACATGCTGCAAAGTGAGGGTTCTTAGCCTTCGATTTGCAGTCCCTCGTATTGTGAGAGGGTGACTTACAAATTGAACACCACTTCTCCGACCACGGTCGTTTAGGTGTAGAGCTTGAAGTGCTCTTGCTTCCCTCCTTCTTCTTCTCTGAACTATCCTCTGATTTTTGCACATAAGGTTCCCACTTTTTTGTTCCTGAGTTTTTGGCTTTCTTCTTGTCATGTTTCTCTTAACTTTTGGAGTTGGTGGAAAGGTTTTCCCCTGCCTCCCCATGTACCTCGACGAACCGTTCTGCTAATTTAGTCACGAGGTCAATACGTTCCGCTCCTTGTTCTCCCAGGAACGTCCTGAGAGGTTTAGACATTTGCTTCTTCAGCTGGTCGACCACCATGAGCTCTTCCAGACTCTCATAGTCATGTGCGAACCCAGCCAAATCCATCCACTTATGGAGATAAGATTTAAGACGCAAACTGTAGGCGGCAAACAACTATCCGGGTTCTCGTTTCGCTGGTCGAAATTTTTTCCGGTAGGTATGTGACGTAACCTCGAATCGTTTCAGCAGAGCCGTCTTTAACTCATCATAATTGTTCTCATGTCCTGGTGGCAGGCGAGTATAAACCTCGTATCCCGTCCCGCGTAATCCCTGGGATAGCTTAAGATTCCATTTGTTACGCTCCAGACCCATAGCAACTGACATAGCCTCGAAGCGTTGAAGGTATTGATCAATCTTCTCTTTGTCCTCCCCGTAGACCGCTAAAGGAAACTTCATAGCATGGTACCCATGTCCACCTACTGGTGTTGATCCTGGGATGGAGGAACCTCCAACTGCTCCCTCAGTTTCTCCATTAGATTGACTCTTCAACTCGAGTTCCCTCATCCGGTACTCGTGCTCCCTTTTCTGTGCTTCTTGTTCAGCTTCTAATTTCCTAGCTGCTTGTTCAGCTTCAAATTTCCTAGCTGCTTGCTCAGCTTCCAATTTCCTAGCTGCTTGCTCAGCTTCCAATTCCATCCTTCTCAATTCCAACTCGGCCTTTCGATCTTCCCGGTCTGCTTGACGATACTCTCTCTCCACTTCCTGTATGTAATCCGTTAGAGCAGACCCCGCCAATCCCATTTCTTCCCCCCTTGCCTTTAATTCTGCTGTGCTAAGTTTAGGGGTGGCCATTATACAGAGAGGTAAGCTAGCAGGTCTAGTACAATATAACTGCAAATTACTATACAGATATATGAACAAGTACTATAAATCTAGATATTACCACACACAGCACATTCACTCAGTGACAAGAGTAGAATTAGGACCACAGACCTATGCAGACGTGTGAAGTGTGAACAGGTAAGATATTAGTCCTAACCCCTATCCACATTCACTCTAGCTGGATTCTCCAAAATGATATCTCCCTCTTATAACTAAGGATCCCGTGTCAAAAGACCCCGTTATCAGAAGATCCCACTGTCAAAGGTTCCTGCTTGCAGGAGATCTCGCTGCCCAAGGATTCCGTTTACGGGAGATCCCGCTGTCCAAGGATTCCGTTTACGATAGATCCCGCTGTCCCAATATCCCGGACGAGCTCCCAATAATGTCGTGTCCTCCTTTACAGTGTCGTCCCTGGAGTGAAGAGAGCCGACACCCACATTATAATATTTTTTCCCTCTCAATATTCTGGAGAATCCACCAGCTTCCGTCCAACACACTCCATCAGCCTATGGACACCTTTTCCTATCACTCTCTCACTGTCGTACTATGCCCCCTTCTCATACTTCCCCAACGCAACATACTCAACAACTCTTGCTTCTAAAAATTAATAAAGATTAATTTATTAAAATAAAAGTGTAACGTATATGAGACGTGTATGTGAAGAAAATGTGTGACGTGTTCTATAAAGTGTGTAGACTCTGACTCTCAGACAGCAACCCAGTCAGCTGATCCCAGCAAAGATAGACCACAGCACGTTACGTCAGAACATGTACTTCTCACCCGTTGCCGAAACCATCTTGCCGGATACTGCTTTGCCTCTGTAGACCTCTGGTAATCCAATTTCATGAACATCCGAAATAGACACCGGTGGTATTAACAGTTAATCATGGACCGGTTGCACTCTACACAATGTCCGTTCCTAACGTTCCTTAACAAACTGCACAAGTCTTTTGTAGTGTGTACGCAGTTAGTTAGTTAGTTAGTTAGTCGACAGATCATCCTCGTTGCACATCGAACCATTCAGTCCATAAGTGCTAATTACTAATGTTAATTGTTACTGTACTAACACTAGGTACTCTTAGCCGGTTCTCGGTTCGTTACTACTGTCTAATGCTGTGTGGTGCATCAGTATGCATCACTCTCTTTGATGAATCAATTTCCTTCTAGCGTAAGTTACGTTTCTGTATGCAACTTTATTGACTCTTGAACTGGTGTTCTTCAGAATGGGTTTTTTAATTCTTTCCCAAAACTTGTAGAGTTTCCTTGGATCTGGTAGGGAACCTAGGATAGAAACAACACATCTGGTGATAGTACTAGTCACTGATCCCTTCGGCTGAGTGTAAGCCTATCACCTTGCTTAATGATCTTTAGCTAACTAGACTTAGTCATAGAGCAGATTAGCTACCCACCTAGAGCCGAATCAGGCTATGACAAAGAAAAAATCAGCAACCAGAATGCGGAACCCCGCCCACCCGGGACACCTACGGGAAGATCCCAATTATCCCTCATTACTCAATTCTCAACTAGTAAAGCTTATCAACACTTCACTAATCTATTTTAGCTAACAGAGCCAAGTATCACTTCACTACTCTAGCTAGTTTCCACTAACAGTGCTAATCATCACACTATAGTTTAACAAGGCTACTGCCTAAAGTAATTATAACGAATATATTATAATAGGTTATACCTTAAATGGCACTACTGCAGTCCTATCAATCATATCTACATCTGCCATTATAGGCACGTGCAAAATTAAGTCACTAATTAACACACGGTAGATATTATTTCCACTAAGCACTGCAGTGCCCTGGCACTCTGACTAGAGCATTTTTCAAGTCCACCCTAGTTGATCCCAACTCGGGTTTATATGGCAAACTACCAAAGTTGGCCACGTGACGTTATCCTTTATGCCCCCACACAGGTGGCACAGTGGCAGATCATCCCTTGTCAGGAAACTATTTTCCTGGCTTAAGTCCTGTCAAAGTTGTCAGTAATTGTTTAGATTCTCAAACAAGCCAGCGAGTTTCTGTCGAGTTACAACAAAGAGTTGCAAATAACCCCGTCAATCCTCTCGATGTGCCGGAAACCAAGAATTGACAGATGCACTGTTTTCTCCCTAGTCGGGCACTTCCGACCTGTTGATAAACTGTCAATTTTCTGTTCCGTGGTGACAATCCCAGCAGCCATTTCCGTCTGATGTCCGGCAGTATAGATGACAAACGGAACCATTCCATATCCTAAGCCGACAATCATATGTGATTCTAACTGTTAATGAACTGCCAACTCGATGTATCCATTCCTTCTCACTCACCACCAAATGTGTTTATGGGCTGACATGATGTAACCTGTGCAGCTGTGTTTACTCTGTTAGTACGACTGTTGTGGCCTAGAAAATATACGCCACGCAAACGTCGGTATTATTAGCTGGTTAACTCATGGCGCTCGTGACAGAAAGAAGCTTACGTTGATAGTTTTTATGAGTTCGTACTTGTAGAAAAATGATCATGTTAATGATACTGATGGGACGCAGAGGTGTTTCCAAGGCACCAGGGCCGGGTTATATACTGGCCAAGACCTATTGACGCGTCCTCGTCGAGCGTCCTGGGCAACAGGTCCCTTCGGGGTCCTGGCTAAAGTCAGTAGGATCGCCGATTCCTCCGAAGTCGGAGAGTGTCTGCCTGTACGGCGAGGAACCACCAGTCTGCACACCAATAAGCCAGACATGGGACAACGGATACTCACGCAAAACTCAGGTCCTGTATGACATCACACTGATGTTGGACAACAGGATGTCCTTCATCCGACATACAGGACTTCGCGTTGGAGCTCAAGCCAACGAACACAAGCAAGCAAGCAATGATACTGATATTAGGGAATATTCGAAACAGACCAATGAGAGTACTAGGCACAACACAACTGACTAATCAAAAGATATTACTTCGTTTTGTACTTAACAATTATTTTCGTTAATGTGGTGCCGTGGTTTGTTTCCAGAGTGTTACTGGTAAGCTTTGGCATATATATTCAAATATCGTATAAATCTAATTCACAAGATGAAATATATGAAGACTAGTCTAATTTGCAGTTAATATTTTATCAATAATTTGCTGAAGAACAGCTATATATATATATATATATATATATATATATATATATATATATATATATATATATATATATATATATATATATATATATATATATATATATATATATATATATATATATATATATATATATATATCGACACTTGACGTGTACTACGATGAACAAATGAGGTAAGATATGTCAGCAATATGTCCTGGATGTTATTTCTGTCACACAATATTTGTTCTCAAGACTCCAAGCTTACTCTAACAGAAATGCATACCAAAGAACCGTTTTATTTGTCATTATTTTCACATTCTACGGATTATTTACGGCTATGGTGTAGTAGTGGTTTGTACGCAGTGCTCTGGTTTCTATCCCGAGCAGAGACAGGGCTATTTTTCCGATCATTTTGACTGTGGAGTCAACCCAGCCTCATAAACACGGGCACAAGACCATTTAGAGAAGTTTCTGGTATTTGCTTGGGAAGAAAGGGAATAGTTCCGTCCTACCTGATATGATGTGGCCTATAGTATGTGAAGGAATAACACTCCCTACAACAACCACAGTGTCTTCTATGAGTTAAAAAGTTGCATATTCTTTTATAACACTAGCATTTTTGCTGTATGTAATCTCTGGGCAAGTTTACGTTTAGTAGTTTGCCATTGCTTTCAGAACGACCGGCACCCATATCATTTCGTGAAAAACCAACACAAGGCGGTCTGCTGCCAAATCGCCCACAGCTGTGTTTCTAGCGCGGTATGCGGGATTCTGCTATGAGACTACCTTAAATATGATTGTTTAGGAGCCGAAGCGGCGTAGAGATTAGTGGCGTGTCTGCCAAGATAGTAGTCTGCAACAGAGACTGGACTATGTTTTTATGGCCAATACAGCTTTTATCATGTAGTAGATCCTTTGGAGAACAACTGACTCATCATGGTCCGCCAGTAATATTCATGACCCGCTTCCAATTCCCGGCCTCATGCAGTTTTCATCTCCAAAATGTCTTCAATGTCCGGTATCCATCTTCGTGCCCATCAACCGCTGACTATTTTTTTCCTAGGAACAATGCCTTCCATTCTTGCTCTTTCCAAGCCTTTTAATACGGTAACATTATTTAAATTCCCGAGACATTATTCTGTGTATAAGCCAGTTTTCTCCCATGCTAAAATGTTGTTATATCAATACGTTTCTTCTTTTTGCTCGACAGTATTCTAAGAAATTGTCCGTAACATTTAAGTTCAAAAGCCCAATGTACTTCATTAGTCAAGCAAACCTCATAACAATTAGAAGTTAGTTGCATATCATTTACAGGACGTCGCAGACAACCCCAGCATTTTTGGGCTGTTTGTGATTTCTTGGCAAGTGTACGTTCAGTAGTTTGGTGTTCCTTTCTAAAAGATAGGCACTCATATCATTGTATGAAAACCAGCGCAAACAGGTCTGCTGCCAAATCGCCCGCAGCGGGGTTTCCAACGCAGTATGCGGGATTACGAATAGTGACCCTAGCCCCTTCGCTCCAGCATCTGCTCATTTAAAAAAATTTGGAGCAGAATATTTTCATAGTTTTCTGGGAATTGTCTTAGAAGGGACCTGGAATATGTGAAAGGTACTTGGAAACCCTAATAGCAGCATCAGCTTTGGGATTACAATTTTAAACCTTTTATATATATATGTACATATACGGTGCTAGACCCGTAATTCTACAGACCAGTCGGCACTCGGGGGGGGGGGGGTGCGGTCAGTATCATGCTGGATGCCTTTACTTCCCTGACATTTCCTGGTTCTGGTATTTCTACCACTTTGACTAGGTTTCCACTGCAGTTGGATAAACAGTTGATATTCAGTTGATTGCTAATAAAATACTAACCGCACTAATATTTTCTGTAAAATACATGTAAATAAAATGCTCCTCAGTTTAATTTTATAAATGTAAAGGAGCGCCAAGTTCTGTTCTTTTGTACAAATTTTTTTATTATAATGTATACAAAAAATATACAAACAGGAGAGCGAGACAGATGATTTGACTACTTCACATGGAGACCCGAATCAGAAATATATAGAAGCAGCACCATATATCGCTATGAACAAATCTCCAGGGCCAAGTGCCATTCCTGCTAAATGATTGAAGCTGCGAAAGATGCCAGAATAGCTAGTCTACATAGGCTGTATAATTGATGTCAAATCAAGAAGCACATGCCAGTTGGAGACATAATCCACCCCCCCCCCCCCCCAATTTGGAAAAGGAAAGACAATAAAAGAGACTATAACAAAAGAGTAATTTCACCTAAAATAGATTGTATAACATAAAGTAACTGGAGAGTCATACTTGCAATATATTTTATACAGTTGTTGAAAAATACATCACCTAAACATCAAATTTGAGCCCTGTGCATTACAAATTAGATTTAAAATATACAAGATCTTAACACAGCGTTATGTAGACTCCATTGCAAAGTGATTAAGCTTCTTGCCTCGCACCCCCCCCCCCCCCCCCCCCCCACCCGCGCCAGGTTGTAGATTCATTTCCAAACTTTGCCTCCCGGTTCACGAAAACAAATTTCTCGAAGACTTCTGGGTGTCCTCGCTGGAGCTACGGAGTTGGTGGGATGTGTTCCTCTTTCGGTAAAGGTTGTTCTGAGGAAAAGAGACCGAGCCATTAGGCATAAAACTGAATGCAATGTAGCTGAACCTGTAGCTTTTAAACCCCATTCCTCCATGTTTTTAGTCAATTCGCTAGAGGGCAAGGAAACTACTCGTGTTCAATACAACTGCAAGCCGTATTTAGCATATGTGGACTGGGACATTGTTTGAATATAAATGTTATAGACTGGTTCTAAGAATATCTTGGATATAGAAAAGAACAAATGCACCCATACTCCAAGATCTAAATATTGAAGAAGGTTGGCTACTTAAGACAATAAAACAAGAACATTTGAAATAATTTGGTCACTTGAAACGTCATGCAAGTTTGGAGAGAACAGTAATGGAGGGGTACATGCCTGGGAAGAGAAGAAGAGGAAGGCCAACGAAAAGATGGGTGCAGGATGTGGCAGATGATCTCCAGACGGGTGTATCGGACGCGGGACATCTTGCATATGACCGAGAAGTTTTCCGGAAGGTTGTTATGAGAGTAAAGTTCTGCAAAGGACATGCTACTGAATGAATGAATGAATGAATGAATGAATGAATGAATGAAGACTGGGAGAAAGCTTTCGGCCTGGGTATATAGGTATAATTATTGACAACATGCAACAACTAAGGAGGTAGTCGGGATTAAACATGTATGCAATTGCTTATATAATAATAATCAACGTATAGTAAGAAAGCATGCTTGAGATGCTGAAAAATTACAAATGCCATACGGAGTAAGGTTGTAATGTCCTACTGAAAAATATTCGGTAAAACAGCAGCACTAATGAGACCCTACAATATAATGAACTTATTATTGCCGATAAACAATCAATCATAGCAAATAGATACGATGAGCAGCAGTCACACATAATAATATTAAAATAAACATAGATCACATCAAAATACAAATTGTCGTTGAGAAAACAGGAGTTATTACCATCGTAAGGGAAGAAATAGAAATTACGAATGTCACTACACACAAAAATAAAAAATAAAAAAAAATTAAAAATTAATTAAAACAAAATAAAGCAAGAATCAATTTTTCAAATATTTGGAAGGCAAAATATCAATTGATGGAAAATGGCGGAAGAAATCGGTCACAAAAACAACAAAACAAATCAAATTATTGGACAGGTTCCATCAATATTACAGAGCAAATACGTAACAGTTGATGAAAAAATAAGACAGTCGCACTGCGCCATATGCCAATTAAAATTGTGCTTCGAGAAATGAAATTAATTAAAACAAAGACATGGACTGTCCAGAGCAGAGCTACAATCAAAACCCATGATATCAGAAAGCAAGTAAGGACATCATATGTATTAGCCAATATTACAAACGGCAAATCAGATGGTTTGGCCATGAATGAGGTTATTCTATACAAGTTCCCCCCACCGAGCTTTACATCAACGTTACCTCTTAAGGACAAATATCCATTTCAAATTAATCTCTGAAATGTGGCTGATTTGGTTACATAATTATTAATCTGAGGATGAGATGGGCCCTAATTATAACTTTGGTTTCGAGGTTGAACGGGGTAGGGGTCTAGGAAAAAATGACTGAATGGCTTTAGCGCGACAGAAACAGACCAAGAGATTAAACTCACAAACAAGTGACTGATAGAATAGCTGGGACTATAAATATTACCATCTGTGAAGCACATATCACCCCTCTTACCAGTGGGCTATTCGTACCTTGTAGCTGAAAGGATGGAACTAAATTAGTTCCTGAGTATAATCTTTAATATCCATTTTCGTTAACAGTTAAAGTCAGAATGCTTTAATACGCAATTTATGTCTGTGCTGAAATAGTTTGGTCATCTGAAACGTCATGAATGTTTTGAAAGAGCAATTATAGAGGGTACATGCCAAGGAAGAAAGGAAGAGGAAGGTCAAAGAGAAGAAGGGTGCATGATGTGGCAGATGATCTACAGATGGGTGTATCGGACGCGAGTCATCTTGTTTATGGCCGAGAAGTTTTCCGGACTGTTGTTATGGGAATGAAGTTCTGCAAAGGACATGCTACTGAATGAATTACTATAATATAGATGATTGCCGACATACGACCTATGCAACTTACGACCATTCGACTTTACGACCACAATCACTAGCCATATTAGATTTCGGATTTATTTCTGCTTCAATTATCAGTCGAACGGCGTTGTCTGCAATCATCACGATAAGCCAAGAAAGAAGAGGATGAGCCAGAAAGAAAGTTCACCACTAAGAGATTATCAGAGGGTTTATCTTTACTGAATAAACTTCTTATACATTTCGAAGCAATGGACCCAAACGTCGAACGATTTGCAAGGATTGATCGGATGGCGCACGATGTATTTCGTCCGTATCGTGAAATTTATGATGAAAAAAAAAAGAAACATACAATTCAGACAAAGCTCACCATGTTTATGAATAAACCAACTCCGGTACCCCCAACTGCTGCCTTAGATGACGACATTCATGATCTGCAGTCAAGCACCAGTGGCCAATAAAATGTTTCGTACATGTTTATATATTTTGATGTTAATGAAAATTGGATGTGTTTTGCGATTGGGAAAATGTTTCCTATAGTATTTTCCACACCTGTATTTTGTATGTTTTGCAAATATTAATCCAGTTGTACATGTACAGTTAATGCAGTGTTTTTCTTAAACCTGACGATGTAAAAGTAAGAAACAAAATGGTGTAGAGATGATACAAATGGCACAAAATGAACATCGAAAATTATGATTTATAACAATAATAAAAGAAATTTATGATATAATTTAACTTAAATATTTTTATAACATCACTTCACATTACTGTACACATAGCGTACTCAACTTACGACCAAATCGTGTTACGACCGGTCTGTCGGAACCGATCGTGGTCGTAAGTCGAGCACTAACTGTAATTAAAATCTATTTTCGGTTACAGTGAAAGTCAGAATGCTTTAATATTCTTTTTTATTTGCGCTCGCTTGCTTTGAACTCAAGTGTAGTAAATAATACTACTTATAGTTGTTTAACTTAATTTTGCGTATGGATTAGCTTTCCATATTAACAGTGTTCCTCGCCATCAGGCGAACCCACTCCGACTTCAGATCTACTTGTAATTTACGCTCCCAAGTCTAAGATGAGAGGTCAACACAGTTAGTCCAACTGTCCGGAGTCGGGGTTGAACCCTTTAACTCGGGATCAGCACACCGGATGTTTACGAACACGCGTTCTTATCCATTCGGCCATGCTGACCTCTAATACCCATTGTATGCCAGTACTAGCTTGTATACCGACGTCTGTCGTGCTGACGTTAGGGACCATTCACCATTCCCCAGCATACCTAGTCGAGGTTTTGAAATCAGCTGCAAATTGTTTGGAAGCAAACCGCGCTGTGTTGATCGCAGCGATATTAAGCATCGTCGTTCAGAAAACAATGGTAAAATCTTAAACGTAACAAATGCCAAGTACATCACAAACAATCAAAATTGGTTGGATTGATTGTGACACGCAACCACATTCTTGAGTTGAGTTACAGCTGGAAGCTGCACCTCTGAGCCACATTCACTTGACTACATGGACACATGGTGATTCTTAGAGATCTTACATTGTTTCTTATTGCTCCTTCGCCCTAAAACCTCCACTGCTGATGAAGTCCCTAAACACCCGACTGCACGCCGTCCTATCCTTAGCTATATCATACGGCTCCGTCCCTGTCCCTCCTTGTTTACACTTGCTCTCGTATATTTTATCTACGCGGTTTGATTTGTTTGTTTGTTAATTAACGGTTAATTATATCCATTGTTTTCAGAACAACTGGAATTCATTGTACCGTCGTAGTAAGGAAACAGTGACTCAAACATCGCATTTAACATGCTTTCTCTCTTACGTCGCATTTAACGTTATGTCTGGTTACCAAGGAGATATAAGATTGTTATAGCCGGTTGAAAACGAAACATAAGAGTCATTAGAAGCTGTCACACCTAGCGTGAATTAACCAAAATTTGAATGAGAAGTTCGACGAATCCGTAGAGTTTCTCTGTCATGTTATGTATTTTTATTCAGACACCCCCCCCCCCACACACACACACACACACACACACACTCCCTAACAGCTCGTTATCGTTGTCTAAAAATGCAATTTAGGATTCTTCTCTGTCTCTTCTAGAAAGCTTGGAAATATCCGCCCCCCAAATACTGGCTTTGTGGCCTTTAAGGTTATCAACGTCTTCGTCAGCGTCTTCATCATCACTATCATCATCATCATCATCATCATCATCATCATCATCATCATCATCATCATCATCATCATCATCATCATCATCATCATCATCATCATCATCATATAGCTTGTCCTGTGCAGAGCTTTTCCCCATTACAGTCCTTCTAAATTTCCTTTTCAGAGTTAATATATAGCCTTTGTGGGGTGGTCAGTGAAACGGAACATAATATACTCAGAGAAGTGCTCAGCGAAGTGGTCAAGCCGTTTGACTCGGACTCCGAAGGTTGTGGGTTCGATCCCGGGCTCACGAGTTAAATTTTAGGAGACTCCTGTGGGTCGTCGCTAAAGCTACGGAGTTCGTGCTTGGTGCGACGCTTTCCGTGCTGCGAAAAGAGATCGAGCCATATGAGATAAAACCCGGTGCAATGAAGTCGACCCTGTCGACTTAAAAGCGACTTTTTTTAAAAATCTCCGCTGATCAACTGTCGCTATGCTTCTATTCAGGTATTGATCATGAACAAGGCAATGTGGGGTAAGGATTGCACCTGTGTCCCAAAATATTTCTTTTAGAGTTGCATCTGTGGGCAGTATTTCCCTTCTTTCTCTTTGACAATGCGTGTCACTACATTGGGCTAAGTGATCGGATGCTTTAGTTTCAGCAAAGTTGAGTAGATTATCGGAGGGTGCTAATTAAAAGAGGACATGAAATTCCTGCAAGTAAAGTAAATTATTTTAGTGGAACATGGCAAGCCCACCTGTTTAAATTATTGTCATCAAACCACAAAAACAAAGCTGTAGATATAATTAGTTTGCACTAACATCGGGTTCTCGTTAAGTATACTAACAAAACAGTTATAGAAAAAAATAGACAAATTAAAAAAAGTCCCGAGACAGAAATGTGCCATGAGTGTTATATGATAAAGACATCATATCTGAATGCAATGAGGATTTGTTGGTCAGTCTTTCTCTCACTTGGCGAGACGACGAGCACACATTACGAACCCTGGTGCGAACGCGCCCACTACATTATCAGCGTAGCGGCCTATCAACTACATTATTGCGCCCATGCCATATGCGTGGGCGGTCATGTTTCGCCATCTCACATGATCACCAGAGTCGTGGATCAGCTCAATGTTCATGTCTCTACCATACTACGTGACCAAGCCATCCAGATATATACTTCTCTGCCTTTCCCTTGGTCTTTTCCCCTCGATCTTGCCAGTTGTCACCAAGTTCTATACTTTATTTCTTCTTATAATGTGTCCACAATTTTTGACTGTCTGCGTCTAATTTCTCTTAGGTTAGGTATTAGGACACGTCTTAGTGTCCATTAAGATAAGGGAACAGTCGTCATTCTATGATTCCGAGAAAGCGTACGAAATTTGGGTTACGGTGTCAGGTCCAAGTTTTCGTGATTAAAGACCACTCGTTGGCTGATGTGGCTGGACTCCTAGAGCAGTTCCGGGTACTCACTGCATGCAACTGTACATAATCCTTTGCTTGACTGAATCTGTCATAATAAACGCCGAACAAGCAGGTTGAGAACGGATGAATCAGATAACAAACGGAAAGAATTTACAGTAATGTGTATGAGCCAATTTTCTTCGATATTAATATTAGTAATGGGACTCTTCGCTTGCTGTTGCATATAAGGACGGAGCACGTATTGGAATTTCCTGAGTGTTGTGATGTCGGTTCTTGACTCAGCTCAACCCAACTTTCTTCGATGTTCAAACCTGGATGAATGTCAGCAGTTTTCTTCATGATCCGCAGTATTCTAAGAATTGTTCTGTAATATTTACGCTAAAATACCCTGCTTTTCTTCTGTATTGATTACGTTATGGTTCAAGACTCTCATTCCTATGTTACCACAGAAAAGATGCATGATCTACATTTCACTCTACTTTGTTGGCTAGTGTTGTGCCATATTCTGTTTCACTTTCGCACTTCTATGGGGAGTCTCCATCTGACTTATTTTGAACATTTTCCTAATCCTTTTAATTATAGAGCAAATTGTGTTACATTTTTGACTTTCTTCATCCTTGATTGTAAATTGCAGTCGACATGCAGTCGTGTCTGTGGACATACTTTTATTTCTGTTTTTTGTTTAATGTTTAGAAATATATTTTGCTCCTCGTTGTCTTTTGACATTGCAAGCAGCGGTTTAAATAGATGGCGAGACATCATATTGGCTTGACATCAAGCAAAGAGTCCGTCAGGGCTATGTGCTGTCCCCCTATTTGTTTAATCTGTTCGCCGAAAATATAATGAGAAATGTCAGAGATGATATAACCCCAAGGAGCAGTATGATTTCCTAACTATCAATCGTCATGACATACCAGAGATTCGTTAGGATGATGATACAGTCTTGCTTCCACATCACAGAATGGTATAGAAAAACTAATAATCTCAACAGAAAAAAAATTGTGAAAATCACAATGTATATCTTAACATAGCAAAAACAAAGATAATGCATAAAGATGAAACTACTATGAAGACAGAAATATATGTTAATGAGGAAAGATTGGAGCTGGATGTCACCAATTACGGGTGGAATAAAATTATTAGAGATCTCATTATATTTGTTCTAAGTTAGTTAGCTGCGGCTCCAAATTGCTCCTTTCTCGTGTCAACGACAAACTATACAAAATGCACCTCATTGTCCAATGTGGAAAAGGAAACAGATGGCAGTCTCGACAAAACCAACAGCACGCACATGTATGCATGTATAAGGCCGCTGCCAGAATGCCAACATAACAGTCAACGCCAGAACTACAATTTATCGCCGATGAAAGCCTCAGCAACTAGAAAGCCAGCAATTACACACTCATTACGTTTGCAACGAGAAAAAGAGTGTTGAGGTGTTACATAGAACCTATACTTTTGAAAGGATGTGAAGGGTGAATAATAAGCAGACAAGCTGAAAAACATCTTATGGCTGCGGAAATGTGGTTTCTGAGGAAAATGCAAAGAATAACATGGGCAGACAGAAAAACTAATGACCAAGTCGTACAATAAACAAATGAAATTGTAACCTTATTAGAGAAATTAGACGTTGACAGTCAAAATTATTTGGTCATTTGCTTGCATGCGTTCACTGGCTGTGAACTCCAGCGCAAAGTCCTGTATGTCGGATGAAGACATTCTGTTGTCCAACATCAGTGTGATGTCATACCGGACTGAGGTTTGCATGAGTATCCCTGTCCTATGTATGGCTTATTGGTGTGCAGACTGGTGCTTTCTCGCCGTGCAGGCAGATACTCTCCGACTTCGGAGGAGCCGTTATGAGAAGAACTAACTTGGAGAACTTGGTGACAATTGGAAAGATCGAGGGGAAGAGAACAAGGGGAAGACAAGAGAAGTAAATACCTGGATGCTTGGACACTTGGTATGGTTGAGACAAGAATACTGAGCTGATTCACGACGATGGTGATCGAATGAGAAGGCGAAATATGACCGCCCACGCTTGCCATCATGGCACAGGATGATGACACGCGTTACTGCATAAGGAAAAACCAGCTATTTCGGCAACAGGCCACCGCCATTTTTTTGAACATGCAATTCACACACCAAACCACCTCGAACTTACGAAAAAAGCATTCCGCGTGAAATGCACAGCTCACTTTGTCGAACTAAGCACTCTTCTTAGTAGCTGGACGACGGAACTTTGTAATGAAAGTCCAAATGACGAAAATACACAAACAAAGCGTGGCCAGAAGCAAACAACACTCCAGGACGTTAACGGATCATGATTTTCTACAGTCTCTAACGTTGAACACAGTCGAAGGCATAACTGTATTCTATGAAAGAAGTATGGAAATCTACATTTTCTCACGTAATGCATATTGAAAATGTGGCTGTGGTTGATTTGTCAAATGCGGCATCATGAAATTGCGGAATTAGCTTGTGTTACGAAAATGTCCATGCAAAAGGTGTATGAAGACAACTCACACACTTGTGAAGTAATACTAAACATGGATGGTTGTTTCGTAAAAGATCAAAATAATAGGTAAGGTTTTCTGCGAAGACAAATGACACTATTTAAAAAGGGAAGTTTTTCATATGCTACATCGACATCTAGTATGGGAATGGAAGTAAAGACTGTGACTGCAGCCTTCCAATAGTTGGAGGGCAGCAAAGCCAGACATGTGTTTGTAACGGACTCATAGAGCATGCCTCTGAAAGCAGAAACAACCATGTTCTGCGTGGATTGGACGGCATCGCCCAAAAGGACGGAGATTACGAGCCCAGTGCATGCAGGCGTGCGAGACAATGAACAGGTTGATAGATTAGCTGTTGTTAGGCGGAGAGAAATGTATCCATACGCAAGAGCTGAATATTGAAGGGTGACTGCAAAAGGCGATAACACAAAGGAAATTTGTATATTTTGGTCACTTGAAATGTCATGAAAGTTTGGAGAGAGCAATAATGGGAAGGTATTTGCCCGGCAGAAAAGATGAGGAAGGCCAAAGATAAGATGGGTGCATGTTGTGGCAGATGTGGGTGTGTAGGTCGCGGGGCACCTTGCTTATGACCAAGGAGTATTCCGGGTGGTTGTTATGGGAGCAAAATTCTTTAAGGGGCATACTACTGAATGAATGAATGAATGAAGCGGAGAGATACTTTATAATAAAGGTGATATAGTAACGGTGGATAGAGCAGGTAACAAAGTATCAGTGGTTCAAACGGGAGGGAATAGAAAGTCTGGACGACACCCAAATCATAAAGGAAATACCATGTAATCAAACTGCTGTTGGAATAATTAGCATGGGAACTCGTCCCTTGCTTTAGAGGCGTGTGTGTGTGTGTGTGTGTGGGGGGGGGGGGATGTGTGGGAATATACCGAGTGCAGTGATATAGATACTTTAATTCAGAATTCAATATATTTAATTTAATATATTTTGTATTCAATTTGTTAGTTTGTCCATTATGGCGTACTCAAATTATCGAGTGTGTTAGTTTGTCAAGTACGGTATAATAAAATCACAAACTTGGTTATTTGATCAAGTACGGTATCTTTGAAATTGACGTGTACGTTTTCTGGTACAATCCGGCACATGACAAGCCAAATAAATCACGTAACAGGTCAATCCGGAAGTGGTGTTTCAGTAATAGATAGCTTGTATTTACATTACAAAGCCACTTAAGAGAAATGCATTGCCACAATAATTCGTTTCGAATTTCGCAAATGATGTCTGGAATTATAGAACACAATCTATCAATTTAAAACCGTCTGTTCGGGCGTTAAAAGCCAGGAACCTACAGGAATGCGTTGCTTGGAGACAGGAGACCAGTGGTATCAGTGTCGTAACTGCATTTCTATGCATTTCTGTGAATGAATTTGCGAAACGTTTGTATACTACGGGCTACAAGTCAAACAACCATCTTAGATACATTGTTTGCTGACCGAACCTCTGGATTGCTGTACTTCGCTTACGCATTACAGAAAATACGGTAGGCATAATATTAGCATGTGATTAATAAGTGTATAAATTAATGCATATTTAGCATTGCATAAGTAAAGCCGCGGTGGCCTAGAGGTCGGTGCGCTTGCCTGTTAAGATTGTGGTTCTAGTTCAATCCCCGATGGAAGGCAGATTATATTTTTCGATGAGTGCGGCCCTGGGGTCGATCCGGGCTCATACAAAATGGGTACTAGAAATATGTCAGATTTTCCTGGGAATTGTCTACCAATGATAGATGGTGAGTGAATCTCATATGTCAAGGTATAGATAATGTAAAACCCGAATAATTCACTTCCTAACGGCAGTATGTACTTTGGGATTACCTTTACTTTTCTATGACGTAAGTGAATCAACGCGGTGAAGAAAACAATATTGAAACAGAGGATCCTATGTTCCCACTATCTGAGATGTTTAATCATATGGTGCTAGGCTTATGTCGATTCAGCGTCCTCACATGGCTACCAGGACATGATCACCAACGTCACACTGCACGGAATATAAGAATATATATGTATTAATGTGTGTGTGTGTGTGTGTGTGTTTGTGTTTGTGTTTCTCTCTCTGTGTGTGTGTGTGTGTGTGTGTGTGTGTGTGTGTGTGTGTGTGTGCAATAAAAAAATATACAATACAAAATGTCACCGGTGCAGTCAGCTGGAGTCTGTTGACAGTGGCATATAAAGGGCGTGTGGTGGAGACATGACCAGCCGAGCCCTGATACCTGCCAGTCGATGTGTGCTGTGCACAACCACGACCTGGCACATCCTACTACACCTCTTCGCACTTGTGAAGTTCAGGACCGGTTTTGCGCATCTAGCGGGTTAACGAGCTTGGTAGGGAAATGAGTGCGCTGGAACAAATGTTCGTGGGAATGGAACTTTGGTACCTGGTCGAGAGTGGGGTCTCTATACCAGTCTCTACACGAACCTTCCAGTGATGAACATATGCCGCTTTCGGGACTCAAACCACACGAACGCCAATTCACAGGAATTAATAGTTAAAAATCAGTCGTGAATATAATTCACGAACCGACCGACCGACCGACCAATCAACCAACCGACCGACCAATCAATAAACCGGCAGGCAGACCGATCAATCAACCGACCGACCGACCGACCGAACGACCGACCAACCAACCTACCCGCAGACCGACCAACTAACTAATAAACCGAATGACTGACCAACCAACCTTCCAATCAACCAACCAACCGACCGACTGTCCTACCGATCAACTAACCAATCGACCGACCGACCGACCAACTAACCAATCAGCCAATTGAGATATCAAGGCAGAGTAACTGTAGTGAGGTTGAATAAGTTAAACTATACTAGATGCCCTGTATGGTTTTGTGCTATATGTATTTATGATCGCCTTTATGAAACAAAGTGATATCCTGGTTTTGAGTATCAACAGCTGCAGACTTTCCATACAACTTCTTACCAATCGTATTCTCTTTGAACGCAAACAGGTCTAATAGTCTCCATGCTGAAAGAGATGATTACGGTGCTGCTTGCTGAACGACTCCCCAAGAGGGCATCCGACTGTGTGTGCAGTGTGCTGAGTGTATGGATCATATCCGCAGCCTTTGCTGGCTACATTCTGCCAGTACTGGCGGACGCCTCAGAGTCGGATTATCTTCTCCTGTACAGCAGGTTGCTAGGAAACTACAGGTAACATTGTTAGTGATTCTCTAGTTGCTAGTTCAAATGTAATAACATGCAAGTTTGCTGCGCAAATTTACAAAGCCACTGCTGTAATAAAAGTTAGCTGCGTGTCCTTTACAAGACGTCGTAATCAACCCCAAAATTTACAGCCTGTTTGTGATTGTTTAGGCAATTTTACGTTCAGTCAATTGACATTGGCTTCTAAAAGGCCGACGCTCAAACAGTTGTGAAAATCAACGCACAGACATCTACTCACTAATCTCCTACGACTGACTTCGATCTCAATGTGTCGCTATTGTGACACTGCGCACACTACCCCTAAACAACGGATAAGTAAAACCATAGGTTTAAAGGACCGATTGATTGGCCCATAGGGTACCTGGCGGGGCAATGAGGTTGAGTCCGGGCGGCAAGCTGCCGTCTGTAATTTTTTTTCTTTCAAACGTTTATTTGATACAAAGCAATGTATATTTACAAGGTGTAATGTATGTTTCTTGTTTGTGTATATCACAGAGTGTTGCCGTTTGTTAGTGTTAAGTGCCACATGTGTGAATAAAACACACACACACACACACACACACACACACACACACACACACACACACATATATATATATATATACATATATATATATATATATATATATATATATATATATATATATATATATATATATATATATATATGGTAATATGACATTTATGGCATAGTGCATGTAAACAAAAGTTCCTTGTATATGCTTCATTTCCACCCCGACAAGCGGAATGCTTGTTACACCCGTCCCTTTCTCTCTCTTCCTCTCTCTCTCTCTCTCTCTCTCTCTCTCTCTCTCTCTCTCTCTCTCTATCTATCTTTCATACACGCACACGCTCCCGCGTGCACACACACACACACACCAATTATATCTTGATTATCTCGTGCTTTCAGGAGATAACAGTACACTGATTGCGGTGAGCTTGGCAATAAACTTTACATTACAATTCCTATTAAAATGTCCCTTTCCTATAACTACTAGGTCACTTAGTAAAAGAGTTGAAGGTTCACGTGTTTGGTATTGTTGGCCTGATATCAAATTACAAGGTGATGCTCTAATGCAGGGGTGGCCAACACGAGGCCTGCGGGCCACATGCGGCCCGCCGGGAGTCATGTTGCGGCCCGCGGATTGGGAAGCGACAATGTGGTCGAGGCTGTAGCACGCTTGCTTGCGTAATTTAATTAACAAAAAAAAAATTAGGTAAGTGGCCCGGCAGGAAATATTACTTCTGAAATTTGGCCCACCTGCTAAAAAGATTGCCCACCACTGCTCTAATGCCTTGGAAATTCCATGACACTTATTGTTTGGGGGACAAGAAGCAGAGATCTATAACTAGCAATTATAGTCCATGACCTTTCCCCAGGGAGATAAGCGGTCCAAAGTTGTGATAGTGTCTGAGTGTCAAATACAATGGGAAGGACTTAAAACTGACCACTACAAATCCCTTGGTTTATAGGTACTTAAACGGCTCATTTAGTATATTTATACGTGGTGGTCCATAATTTATATTTTCAAACATATCATTGCCATATAATTTCATTTAAATACTTGAGATATCGCCTTGGTTTAAAGGCTGCCACACAAACACATACACATACACACACTCACACTCATACACACACGCATGCAAATACATGCACCCGCACACACGCACACCTGCACCCACAAACAGATGCATACATATGTTACTGCCAACGATACAGACACACAGTTTTACACTCAACAGTAATTATAATTGCAAGAGAAAATTAAATTAGAGAAAAATTTACACATTTCAGTCAGGAAAAATAGTAGATAGTTTGTATTTGAACATTAGTAAAAATAAATTTCTGTTGTATGTAAGGGAGTTGAACCTTGCGTTGATTCTGCAAATCCAAACTCATTGTCTGTATTCTGCTAGTGTTTGAAGTAGTTTTGTGTGTGTGTCTTTAGATGTTTATGAAGAGTGTTCAGAAAGATTGCCTTGCAAATGTCTGTTTGTTTGCCTGTGTGTGTTTGTGTTAGTTGTTGTAGAGTTTCCACTGCATCTATGACTGTTTGACATGTGTAGAATATATATATATATATTCTTCTGTCTCTTGTGTGTTGGCATTCTCCTATTTTTCTGGATCTGAATGCTACTTTGGGTATTATGCGAGTCATATTAAAAATAAATCTGTAAGTGACTTCTTTCGTCTGAGGTGTGATGTGTCAGTTGTGTACGTTAGCTTGTATTTTTGTTTTGTATGTCCTGAAGTGCTATTTTTCCTTGTTTCTTGTCCTGTAAGAGAGTTTTATGCTGTATGTTGTGTATTGTCTTACTAAATATGAAGTGTCTTATCTGTTTATTTATGTCTATGGTTTTGTCCGTTTTGAAGGGTTTAACACTGTCATTTAGTATATTATTTTTGGTAAGATGTATGTGTTAACTATTATGCTTCTGCCAAATATTGTTGCTGTTTTGTATTTATACCTGTGTAACATGTCTGTGATCTGTTGTGTTAGTTGTAGCCATGTTTCTTTGTGTGTTGTTCTGGAGAAACATGGAAATGTGATCCCATAAAGTTTCATGTTGTGTGTATGTGTTAGGTCTGGAGGGAAATCAGACTTTTGTTTTCACTTTCCCAGACTCATAATTTGTGATTTTGTATATTAATTTCGCTCCACTGCCTTTCCCATCGTGTAGATCAAGTAGTCGTAGGGTTAGCCACGCATCTATTTCTCTTAGTATAGAAGAGTATAGATCGTGTAAATTAAGTAGTCGGATGGTTAGCCACGCATCTATTTCTCTTAATATAGAAGAGTATAGATCGTGTAGATCAAGTAGTCATACAAAAGTATGCATACAATTTGGTGGAACTGCGGTAAAGCTGTGAAAGTTTAAACAATATAACATGACACAAAGTAGTGCAGCTTTACATAACAGAGTTACGACACATACAGAACGTTGCGGCGGTTAGCCTTCATCAGCAAACAAACACATTCACAAACACAACATACAGTCAAGGAGAACTCCTGTGACTACATTAGAAGGTGATGACAGGACGAGAGGAACAAATGCATGGAAAAATGGAAGCAATGAAGAGAAAATGAGAATTGACAAAATGTTAATTGAAAAGAATGTTAGTCGAAGAAAATGTTTAATAGAAAAAACTGTTTATAGAGAAAAAAACTGTATACTCACCTCACGTACGGACCTGTGAATGACCACGGAAAACTCGGGTGTATTTGTATAACGGTGCTGGATGTTACGGTACAGTGAGCACATAGAAAGAAGGGGGGCGGGGTAGGAGGCGTGTAAAATTGACCACGACCCCATTGTGTTGTTGGTCTGGGTGGATTGGTGTGCATGAACACGCGTACTTACATAGACACACTTCAACAGACAAAATGCTAGTGTATGTGGACATGCAAGAAGAGAGAGAGGGAGAGAGAGAGAGAGAGAGAGAGAGAGAGAGAGAGAGAGAGAGAGAGAGAGAGAGAGAGAGAGAGAGAGAGGAGAGCGAGAGAGAGAGAGACAGACAGAGAGAGACAGAGAGAGACAGAGAGAGGAAAAGTGCCTGCGACCTACCACATGGGGTATATTGTAACCTACGAAATAGTCAGTATGGTTGCTAGTCATACAACGCGCTACAGGAGCCCCTCGCCCAGTCCTAGAGTTGTTGGGGTTGTGTAAGATCCAACCACTGGCAATGCACGTGAAGAAGGTATGCACAGAGAAGCCAGATGTAAGAGGAGAGAGAGAGGGGGAGAGAGAGTGAGAGAGAGAGCGCGAAAGGGAGGAGAGAGAGGGAGAGAGAGGGAGAAGAGAGAGGGGGAGAGGGAGGGAGGGAGAGGGAGGGAGAGAGAGAGAGGGAGAGAGATAGAGAGAAAGGGAGAGAGAGGGGGGGGAGAGGAAGAGAGATAGGGAGAGAGAGGGAGAGAGAGAGGGAGGGAGAGAGCGAGAGAGGGGGAGAGCAAGAAAGAGATCAAGGGAGGGAGAGAGAGCGCGAGAGGGAGTGAGAGAGGGAGAGAGAGAGAGCGAGAGAGAGGGAGTGAGAGAGGAGGAGAGAGAGCGAGAGAGGGGAGAGCGAGAGAGAGAGGGAGAGAGCGAGAGGGTGAAAGAGAGAGAGAGGGAGAGAGCGAGAGAGGGAGGAAAAGTGCCTGTGATATACCACATGAGGCATGTGGGGCGCGTCGGTCTACGTGTAAGACGTTTCCCTCGTACTGTACCCTATGAAATAGTCAGTATGTTTGATTATTACACAGCACACTTCAGGAGCCTCTCGCCCAGTGTTTGAGTTGTTAGGGCTGTGTGAGATACAACCACTGGTAATACAAGTGAAGTGGGTGGGCACAGAGAAGCAAGATGTAAGGAGAGAGAGAGAGAGAGAGAGAGAGAGAGAGAAAGAGAGAGAGAGAAAGAGAGAGAGAGAGAGAGAGAGAGAGGAGAAGTGCCTGTGATATACCACATGAGGCATGTGGGGCGCGTCAGTCTACACGTACGACGTTTCCCTCGTACTGTACCCTATTAAATAGTCAGTATGGTTGATTGTTACAAAGCACACTACAGGAGCCACTCGTCCAGTGTACGAGTTGATGGGGCTGTGTGAGATCCAACCACTGGTAATACAAGTGAAGTAGGTAGGCACAGAGAAGCGAGATGTAAGGAGAGAGAGAGAGAGAGAGAGAGAGAGAGAGAGAGAGAGAGAGAGAGAGAGAGAGAGAGAGAGAGAGGAAAACTGCATGCGATATACCGCATGGGGAATGCGGAATTGGTAGGTCTACAAATGCGAGGCTTCACTCCTACTGTTCTCTATGGAATGGAGGCAGTAAGGTTAATTGCTATACCACGAATTTGAGGATCAAATCTTCCAGTGGTTGTGTTAAAATCAGACCACCGGCAATATAGTTGGAATATGTGGGTACAGAGAAGCCTGATGGAGAGAGAGAGAGAGAGAGAGAGAGAGAGAGAGAGAGAGAGAGAGAGAGAGAGAGAGAGAGAGAGAGAGAGAGAGAGAGAGAGAGAGAGAGGAAAAGTGCCTACGACACGCCCCTGATGTATGCGGGGTCGGTCGGTCTAAACTAATCGTACTATTTTCCTCTGTTAACCGTTATATGTTGCCATCGGGTGTTATATTTATTCACTGAACCGTAGCCAGTACCAGCTATCTTTTCTGTGTTTATTTAGATCCACCGTATCTTCCATTGAGACTACATCATCATCCTCCTATTGTCTCGTCACATCCACCACCACTCCCATTTCATACCTACACATATACATTTGTGTCCTCTGCTTTATTCCATTTTTCTTATCTATACCCGCCTCTCATCCCCTGTTTCATATTTCATTCCCCACACCTCTCTGCCTTCCCCCTTACCATAACATACACAGATTGTCTCTTTTTTCCTCATTCTCTACCTGTCCCGATATGGCTCCTACTTCTCCAACGTTCCATCAAGCTAGATCTCACATCATGTTCTGTTTCAGCCTATTACCTACTGATCTCAAACAAACATGTACGGATCTCGGCATCTACATTCTTAAGAAGACTCGAACCACCTGCCATGTTCACTTCTTAACAGCGTGCTTAAGATCGCGTATAGTGCCCCGAGGGTTCTCGTCACGGTTCCACCCGGCAGCAGGCAATCTTAACAGCCAATCCGTGACACGTTTGTTACAGATAGACAGACAATGCTCCTTTAGTCGCATGCGGTGTATAATGGCTAATTACGGGTACCAACTATCGGACCTTACGTCTCAAATTACAAAGCTATCGACACGCCTACGCGAGTTGACCACCCATAATTACTTTTTGTACTGTGTCATCCGTACTGTTATCAATACCTCTAACCATGCACTATATAAATCTCTATCTGTAGCTAAACACGCAAAATTGGCGGGTCTTCGTACCCGCTTGCCCCCCACTCCCCCTTCAACCCAGCCGGTGGATAATAGGCCCGACAATCGCTTAGTCTGCATTCCCCCTGATCTCCCTCTGTCAGACTTTGAGAGGGCGGTCTTGAACAAAGGCCTCCGTTTCATTCCGTTGCGACCATCGGTCGACTATTATACAATACTACAGGACGTACACAGGTTTCACCGTACTCTCCGACTGAAATACATCTTCAGCACTAAAACCAACAACTCCGCCCCTCCCACCCCCTCTAGCCCAGCTGATGACTTTTCAGAATTTCCAAGAGCCAAGTCTTCGTGGACACCTAACCCTGGATCTTCTAAGGCATTAGACCTATTCATCGACAAAACGCTTTTTGACATTCAGAAACTGCGACCAAGACCACTCAGACGTTCTAACCTCACTTCAGATGAAAGGGAGGCGCTGACCCAACTTCAACGTCGGGACGACATCATCATTAAACCCGCTGACAAGGGTGGAGCAGTCGTTGTTTGGCGGAAGGACTTGTACATTGCAGAAGGACATAAACAACTCAGTGATGGGTCTTTCTACCAACCACGCCCAACAGATGACACAGTCGACAATAACCACCAGGTCAAACTGGTCACTTCTGCGCTGATCCAACAAGGGCTTCTTCCCCCAGCAGCCAAGTCTTTAAATAAGTATGACAGCTGCTTGGGCAGATCAATGTTTTGTATGCTGCCCAAAACACACAAACTGAACAATCCGGGCAGACCGATCGTATCAGCCTGTGCATGCCCCACTGAGCACATATCCGGGTTCTTAGACATAATTTTCCAACCGCTGGTTGGTGACCTCCCATCATATTTGAAAGACACCAACCATGCGATAGCGACGTTTGAATCTATAACATTCACGTCTGATAACCAGTATCACATCTTCACCCTTGATGTGACCTCACTGTACACGTCTATCCCACATAATGATGGTCTCTCAGCTATAAAGTTCTTCCTTGACAGGCGTCTCAACCCTACTATTGCCACGGACGCTATTCTGCGCCTGGCTGAGCTGGTCCTTACTCTCAACTCATTTGAGTTTAACGGCCAGTACTTCAATCAGATCAGCGGGGTTGCAATGGGTACTAAATGGGCCCTAGCTACGCATGCCTTTTTATGGGCCACCTTGAATACCAGACATGGCAACTCTACAACGGTAGAATCCCTGAACTATACAGGCGATACATCGATGATGGTGTTGGTGTCACCTGTATGCCACGGGCGGATCTCGAAAGATTCATAGACTTCTTCTCCAACTTTCATCCTTCTATCAAACTCACTTCCCATATTTCCTCTACTTCTGTCAACTTCTTAGACGTTACCGTTTCTATTGGGACCCATGGTCTCACCACGACGGTCTACTACAAATCGACTGACTCTCACGCCTTTCTACTCTACACCTCCTCTCACCCTCCGGCCTGCAAAGACGCTATTCCTTATTCTCAACTTCTGCGCCTTCGACGACTATGCCAAAATGATGAGGATTTTCAGCACAATGCTCAGGAAATGTTGGACTTCTTCAGGCTTCGTGGCTATCCTGATCATGTCCTATCATCAGCCTTCCGCCGGGTTCTACCCATTAGCCGCGCAGAGGCTCTCACCTCTGCACCTAGACCAAAAAACCTTCGACCGGTACTTTCTCTTACCTACCATCCGCATAATTTTTCAGTCAAGAATATCCTCTTTCGACATCTATCTATCATTCAAGCTGACCCTACTACCAGCGCGATATTTTCAGAGAAACCACTAGTGGCTTACAGACGTGACCGTAACCTCAGAGATGTACTCGTCCACAATAGAGTACAGGGATTTCCACCTCCACCCTCACAATTAGGAACTCAGGCTTGCCTGAGATCTCGATGCAAGACCTGCCCATATGTGATCCACACTCCAGTAGTGCGATTCCCCAAAGGCAATCTACGCATCACAGAAGAATTTTCCTGCACCAGTCGCAACATCATTTACGCCATAATATGCAAAAGGTGTGATATGAAGTACATTGGGGAGACGGGCCTCATGCTAGCCGACAGATTCCGCCAACATCTGATGGACATCAACACCAACGAGCGCAAGCCTGTCTCCACCCACTTCAATAGCGCCAACCATCAAGGTGCTTCCAATGTCCAGGTTACTGTCATCCAGTCCTGCTCCTCTGGTCCGAAACATCGCAAGAATACAGAAAACCGGCTCATATTCACTATGGGGTGCCTAACACCACACGGCCTCAACACCCAACATAGTTTCATCTAATCGTAGTCATTTCCCCTCCCCACTCTGTTGCTTCCACACCCTCCTGATATCACCCTTGTCCGGCCTCCAACTTATCCTCTACCCTGTCCCCTATGCCATGTGTGGCGTGTCGTAGGCTCTTTTCCAATCTCTCTCTCTGTCTCTCTCTCAATCTCTCTCTCTCATTCTCCCTCAACAATCGTGCTTCTCTGTGCCTACCTATGCCATGGGTGGAGTGCCATAGGCTGTTTTCCAATCTATCTCTCTCAATCTCTCTCTCTCTCTCTCTCAATCTCTTTCTCTCTCACTTTCTCTCAACAATCGTGCTTCTCTGTGCCTACCTATGCCATGTGTGACGGGTCGTAGGCCCTTTTCCAATCTTCTCTCTCTCTTTCTCTCTTTCTCGGTCTCAATCTTTCTATCTCTCTCTCTCTCTCATTCTCTCTCACCAATCGGGCTCCTCTGTGCCTACCTATGCCATGTGTGGCGTGTCGTAGGCTCTCTTCCAATCTCTCTCTCCCCCTCTCTCTCTCGTTCTCTCTCTCTATCTCTTTCTCATTCAATCTCAACGATTGTGCTTCCCTGCGCCTACCTATGCCATGTGTGGCGTGTCGCCCCTATGCCATGTGTGGCGTGACGTAGGCTCTTTTCCAATCTCTCTCTCTGTCTCTCTCTCTCAATCTCTCCCTCTCATTCTCCCTCAACAATCGTGCTTCTCTGTGCCTACCTATGCCATGGGTGGAGTGTCGTAGACTTTTTTCCAATCTCTCTCTCAATCTCTCTCTCTCTCTCTCTCTCTCTCAATCTCTCTCTCTCTCTCTCTCATTCTCCCTCAACAATCGTGCTTCTCTGTGCCTACCTATGCCACGTGTGACGGGTCGTAGGCTCTGTTTCAATCTTCACTCTCTCTTTCTCTCTTTCTCGGTCTCAATCTCTCTCTCTCTCATTCTCTCTCAACAATCGTGCTTCTCTGTGCCTACCGAGGCCATGTGTGGCGTGTCATAGGCTCTTTTCCAATCTCTCTCTGCCCCCCTCTCTCTCTCTTTCTCTCTCGCAAAATCTCTCTCTCATTCAATCTCAACGATCGTGCTTCTCTGCGCCTACCTATGCCATGTGTGGCGTGTCGTAAGCTCTTTTCCAATCTCTGTCTCTCTCAATCTCTCTCTCTCTCTCATTCTCTCTCAACAATTGTGCTTCTCTGTGCCTACATATAGTCATGTGTGGCGTGTCGTAGGCTCTTTTCCGATCTCTCTCTCTCTCTCTCTCTCTCTCTCTCTCTCTCGATCTCTCTCAATCTCTCTCTCTCTCTCGCTCATTCTCTCTCAACAATAGTGCTTCTCTGTGCCTACCTATGCCATGTGTGGCGTGTCGTACGCTCTTTTCCAAACTCTCTCTCTCTCTCTTTCTCTCTCTCTCTCTCTTCCATCTTGCTTCTCGGTGTCTACCTATTCCAACTATATTGCTGGTGGTCTGATGTTACACAGCCTCAATAACACAACCAACGGGGGGGGGGGGGGGGGGGGGGGTTGGTCCTCATATACGTTGTATAAAAATCAACCTTGCTGGCTCTATTTCATAGGGTACAGTATGAGTGAAGCCTCGTATATGTAGACGGATCGACCCCATACACATCCGGTGGCGTGCCGTAGGCACTTCTCCAATCTCTATCTCTTTTCCTCTCTCTCTCTCTCTCTCTCTCTCTCTCTCTCTCTCTCTCTCTCTTCCATCTCACTTCTCTGTGCCTACATATTCCAACCATATTGCCGGTGGTCTGATTTTAACACAACCACTGAGTGATTTGATCCTCAAATACGTTGTATAACAATCAACCTTACTGCCCCGAATCCATAGGGAACAATATGAGTGAAGCCTCGTATTTGTAGACCGACCGACCCCGCATACATCAGGGGCGTGTCGTAGGCACTTTTCCTCTCTCTCTCTCTCTCTCTCTCTCTCTCTCCTTACATCTTGCTTCTCTGTGCCTACCTACTTCACTTGTATTACCAGTGGTTGGATCTCACACAGCCCCATCAACTCGTACACTGGACGAGTGGCTCCTGTAGTGTGCTTTGTAACAATCAACCATACTGACTTTTTCATAGGGTACAGTACGAGGGAAACGTCGTACGTGTAGACTGACGCGCCCCACATGCCTCATGTGGTATATCACAGGCACTTCTCCTCTCTCTCTCTCTCTCTCTCTTTCTATTTCTCTTTCTCTCTCTCTCTCTCTCTCTCTCTCTCTCTCTCTCTCTCTCTCTCTCTCTCCTTACATCTTGCTTCTCTGTGCCCACCCACTTCACTTGTATTGCCAGTGGTTGTATCTCACACAGCCCTAACAACTCAAACACTGGGCGAGAGGCTCCTGAAGTGTGCTGTGTAATAATCAACCATACTGACTATTTCATAGGGTACAGTACGAGGGAAACGTCGTACACGTAGACCGACGCGCCCCACACGCCTCATGTGGTATATCACAGGCACTTTTCCTCCCTCTCTCGCTCTCTCCCTCTCTCTCTTTCACCCTCTCGCTCTCTCTCTCGCTCTCCCCTCTCTCGCTCTCTCTCCTCCTCTCTCACTCCCTCTCTCTCTCTCTCCCTCTCTCACTCCCTCTCGCGCTCTCTCTCCCTCCCTTGATCTCTCTCTTGCCCTCCCCCTCTCTCGCTCTCACCCTCCCTCACCCTCTCCCTCTCTCTCTCCCCCTCTCTCCCTCCCTCTCTCTCCCTCTCTCTCCCTCTCTCTCCCTATCTCTCTTCCTCTCCCCCTCTCTCTCTTCCTTTCTCTCTATCTTTCTCCCTCTCTCTCTCCCTCTCTCTCCCTCCCTCCTGTCGTGTCCTCCTTTAAAGTGTCGTCCCTGGAGTGAGGAGATCCGACACCCACATTATAATATTATTTTTTTTCCCCCCTCAATATTCTGGAGAATCCACCAGCTTCCGTCCAACACACTCCATCAGCCTATGGACACCTTTTCCTATCACTCTCACACTGTCGTACTATGCCCCCTTCTCATACTTCCCCAACGCAACATACTCAACAACTCTTGCTTCTAGAAATTAATAAAGAGTAATTTATTAAAATAAAAGTGTAATGTATATGAGACGTGTATGTGAAGAAAATGTGTGACGTGTTCTATAAAGTGTGTAGACTCTGTCTCTCAGACATCAACTCAGTCAGCTGATCACAGCAAAGATAGACCACAGCACGTTACGTCAGAACAAGTACGTCTCACCCGTTGCCGAAACCATCTTGCCGGATAATGCTTTGCCTCTGTAGACCTCTGGTAATCCAATTTCATGAACATCCGAAATAGACACCGGTGGTATTAAGAGTTAATCAGGGACCGGTTGCACTCTACACAATGTCCGTTCCTAATGTTCCTAAACAAACTGCACAAGTCTTTTGCAGTGTGTACACAGTCATTAATGTTAATTGTTACTGTACTGGATCCTCACTCGTGTCTATCTAGCCTCAAGTATAATGTCTTGTGTTCTATTACACGAGATTATATAACACTAGGTAACTATTAGATTGTTCTCCGGTAGTTGCTACTGTCTGATGCTGTATGGTGCATCTGTAATCATCACTATGTGTGGTGAATCAACGTCCTTTTAGCTTTTAGTTGCTTTCTGTATGCAACGTTATTGACTCTTGAACTGGTGTTCTTCAGAATGGGTTTTTTAAGTCTTTCCCAAAACTTGTTGAGTTTCCTTGGATCTGGTAGGGAACCTAGGATAGAAACAACACATCTGGTGATAGTACTAGTCACTGATCCTTTCGGCTGAGTGTAAGCCTATCACCTTGCTTAATGATCTTTAGCTAACTAGACTTAGTCATAGAGCAGATTAGCTACCCACCTAGAGTCGAATCAGGCTATGACAAAGAAAAATATCAGCAAACAGAATGCGGAACCCCGCCCACCAGGGACACCTACGGGAGGATCCCAATTATCCTTCATTATTCAACTAGTAAAGCTTATCAACACTTCACTAATCTATTCTAGCTAACAGAGCCAAGTATCACTTCCCTAATCTAGCTAGTTTCCACTAACAGTGCTAATCATCACACTATAGTTTAACAAGGCTACTGCCTAAAGTAATTATAACGAATATATTATAATAAGTTATACCTTAAATGGCACTACTGCAGTCCTATAAATCATATCTACATCTGCCATATAGGCACGTGTAAAATTAAGTCACTAATTAACACACGGTAGATATTATTTCCACTAGGCGCTGCAGTGCCCTCACTCCGACTAGAGCATTATTCAAGTCCACCCTAGTTGATCCCAACTCGAGTTTATATGGCAAACTACCCAAGTTGTCCACGTGACGTTATCCTTTTCGCCCCCACACAGGTGTTATTTGGACATATCAGCCATTTGCAAGAATCTATTTTCCTGGCTTTAGTCCTGTCAAAGTTGTCAGTAATTGTTAAGATTTTCAAAACAAGCCAGCAAGTTTATGTCTACTTCCAACAAAGAGTTGCAAATAACCCCGTCAACTTCTCGATGTGCCGGAAACCAAGAATTGACAGATGCACTGTTTTCCTGTCTCTCGCTGCCAATTCCGGTTTGTCTCTGACTGTTGACAACTGTCAAGCTTCTGTTCAGTGGTGACAATCCCAGCAGCCATTTCCGTCTGATGTGTTTATGACTTGTCAAAGTGATATCTGATTCAGCGCACTCACTTCCTCCTCACTCACCACCAAATGTGTATATGGGCTGACCTGATGTAACCTGTGCTGTTTTTTCCAGTACGGCTGTTGTGGGCCTAGAAAATACACGCCCAGCAAACGTCGGTATATTTATCTGTTTAACTCATGGCAATCTCGCGACACCCCCCTCTCCCCCTCTCTCTTCTCCCTCTCTCTCCCTCTCTCTCCCCCTCTCTCCCCCCTTTCGCGCTCTCTCTCTCACTCTCTCTCCCCCTCTCTCTCTCTTCTTACATCTGGCTTCTCTGTGCATACCTTCTTCCCGTGCATTGCCACGTGTTGGATCTTACACAACCCCAACAACTCTAGGACTGGGCGAGGGGCTCCTGTAGCGCGTTGTATGACTAGCAACCATACTGACTATTTCGTAGGTTACAATATACCCCATGTGGTAGGTCGCAGGCACTTTTCCTCTCTCTGTCTCTCTCTGTCTCTCTCTGTCTGTCTCTCTCTCTCGTTCTCCTCTCTCTCTCTCTCTCTCTCTCTCTCTCTCTCCTCTCTCTCTCTCTATCTCTCTCTCTCTCTCTCTCTCTCTCTCTCTCTTCTTGCATGTCCACATACACTAGCATTTTGTCTGTTGAAGTGTGTCTATGTAAGTACGCGTGTTCATGCACACCAATCCACCCAGACCAACAACACAATGGGGTCGTGGTCAATTTTACACGCCTCCTACCCCGCCCCCTTCTTTCTATGTGCTCACTGTACCGTAACATCCAGCACCGTTATACAAATACACCCGAGTTTTCCGTGGTCATTCACAGGTCCGTACGTGAGGTGAGTATACAGTTTTTTTTCTCTATAAACAGTTTTTCTATTAAACATTTTCTTCGACTAACATTCTTTTCAATTAACATTTTGTCAATTCTCATTTTCTCTTCATTGCTTCCATTTTTCCATGCATTTGTTACTCTCGTCCTGTCATCACCTTCTAATGTAGTCACAGGAGTTCTCCTTGACTGTATGTTGTGTTTGTGAATGTGTTTGTTTGCTGATGAGGGCTAACCGCCGCAACGTTCTGTATGTGTCGTAACTCTGTTATGTAAAGATGCACTACTTTGTGTCATTTTATATTGTTTAGATCAAGTAGTCGTATGGTTAGCCACGCATCTATTTCTCTTAGACAGTATAGAAGAGTATAGCCTTTGTGATGTCATACAGGACCTGAGGTTTGCGTGAGTATCCGTTGTCCCATGTCTGGCTTATTGGTGTGAAGACTGGTGGTTACTCGCCGTACATGCAGACACTCTCAGACTTCGGAGGAACCTGTTGAAGTCAATTGGATTCAAATTAGTAAGAGTTACTTCCCTCAAAATCTCTATGTTTGCACATGACAAAGTTGGTTATATGTCCTTTACAGCCCGTCGCAACCAACCCAAGCCTCTTTTGGCAGCTGGTGACTTACAAGGCAATTTTATTTAAACAGTGTGCCATGTTTGGCACTGTGGTTTAAGGTTTAAAGAAACGTGGTTTCACAATTCCCGGACATACCGAGTCGGGGATTTGGTATCAGCGGGGGCGATTTGGAAGCAGACCCCTTTCGATGATTTGGATGGTTTGAGTCTTTAGCCTCTGTCGTCGTTATTCTGTGCAATTGTACCTAAGGTGTACACAACTATCCGTAAAACATTCCTTACAAGCTAAACTTCTACGTGCTTAAGTCACTTTTAGCTGTCCTATGAAAGTATAGACTGACCAATGCGTGTGTTGTAATCTGCTTGGTAGAGGATCGGCCTAATGGATATTATAATGTTTAAAGGAAGTCATGCTGCAATATAAGTTACCTTTCGTCGAATGTAAAAGGTGACATATAGGCTTGAAAATATGTGTTAAACTGTTATACTAATGTCGTATGCGCTTGTATTTTTTTTCTCTTCAAAATGTGAAAACAACAATTTACAGATAAACAAAATAATTGTTGATTCTTTACACAGTCGTCATATGCGTCCATTGAAGAACCAGACAGCTACATTGGTTGTCTCCCTCCAGTTTGACCTACTGTCGGTCTACGATATTGATGACGTCAAACAGCGTATATCTGCGCTTGCAGTGGTTAGCGTACAATGGTGAGTACTTACTGAATCCATCACTCAATGAATGAATGAATGAATTAACCAATCAACCAACCAATCAATCAACAAATCAATGGCGGTTGACAGACGCGGATATCCAAAATATATGTCTGTAGCTGTGGTGGTATGCTCTGACAGGTAATCCGTCTCTTCATGTTGTATAGCCACTTGTACCGTTGCCGATCTCTCTTTCGTCTTGCTTAAACTTTTCACTTCCGTTTGGTTGTCATCATGTTACATAGAACCACTTCTAACAAATAGCTGCAAATCTTAGACAACCAGTAAACAAGCGAATAGATTCCATTGAGATTTTAGAGGTGTGGTTTTATTCAATGCTGAAAATTCCTCGGACAGCCATAATGAGTAATCTGGAGATTCTGAGGGAGGCCAAGTCGCAAACAAAGACACCCAACGACAAACATCAGAAAGACATCATGAGAAGACAGACACTGGAACATATTGCGACAACTACAAAAAACAAAACTGTGAAAAGAGAGAAAGAGAAAGACAGCAAAATAATATTCTTGACATTCTTGAATCACGGCATCAAAAGGAGTCAATACACGCATTGATACAAGTCATTGTAGCTCGCAAGATGTCGAGATGCATGATCGCCCAAGGAAGGGAATTAATGATGATAATGGTGGTTATAATTGGAATGTTACGTATTTTAATGTGGTCAAAATATTTGACTTACGTCTATAAGGAAGCTTAGCTATATGTAGCCAGCAGAAAGCAAATAAATTACTTTGCAGTATAAATTGTTAAATGAGACAGAACGCGTACAAATAAATGTTTGCTGCATTTGATAACAAATGGGTCTGGTAAATACATATACTGAGATGAAATAAAGTGACACTTCTTCCTGATAAAGTTATCTTCTCCGGAAATACAACACCACATAAATATAAACGAATAATGTCACTAGACGATGTCTTATGTAATCTCACTTTACACAAATTTATATAGACCACTAGATATTCCAAATTTCTGAGATTAAAAGCGGCTAAACTCTGGTGTGATTTGGCAAATGTGATTTAGCGCTGTTCTTTTCTTATTATTATGTAATTTGGCACATGTGTTCTAACGTCCTTTCATTTTAATTGGCGAGTTTTATGTGCTGTGCTGAAGACTTCATGATCTATAGTTTGTAGTGCTGTGATAAATATAGGGATTATGTTGTGCTGTGATAAATATCTCTAGGTGAAGAGTTAGTAGTGCTGTGATTGATATCTCTAGGTGACGATAACGTAATGCTGTGATACATAATTCTCGGTGAAGAGTTTGTAGTGCTGTGATACATAATTCTCGGTGAAGAGTTTGTAGTGCTGTGATACACAATTCTCGGTGAAGAGTTTGTAGTGCTGTGATACATAATTCTCGGTGAAGAGTTTGTAGTGCTGTGGTACATAATTCTCGGTGAAGAGTTTGTAGTGCTGTGATACATAATTCTCGGTTAAGAGTTTGTAGTGCTGTGATACATAATTCTCGGTGAAGAGTTTGTAGTGCTGTGATACATAATTCTCGGTAAAAAGGTTTGTAGTGCTGTGATACATAATTCTTGGTGAAGAGTTTGTAGTGCGGTGATGGATAATTCTCGGTGAAGAGTTTGTAGTGCTGTGATGCATAATTCTCGGTGAAGAGTTTGTAGTGCTGTGATACATAATTCTCGGTGAAGAGTTTGTAGTGCTGTGATACATAATTCTCGGTGAATAGTTTGTAGTGCTGTGATACATAATTCTCGGTGTAGAGTTTGTAGTGCTGTGATACATAATTCTCGGTGAAGAGTTTGTAGTGCTGTGATACATAATTCTCGGTGAAGAGTTTGTAGTGCTGTGATACATAATTCTCGGTGAATAGTTTGTAGTGCTGTGATACATAATTCTCGGTGAAGAGTTTGTAGTGCTGTGATAAATATCCATAAGTCACAATGTTGTAGTGTTGTTATGAATGTCTCTAGGTGAAGAGTTTGTAATGCTGTGATACATATTTCTCTGGGAAGAGTTTGAAGTGCTGTGATAAATATCGTGAGGTAAAGAGTTTGTAGTGCTGTGATAAATATCGTGAGGTAAAGAGTTTGTAGTGCTGTGATAAATATCCATAGGTCACGATGTTGTAGTGTTGTTATGATTATCTCTAGGTGAAGAGTTTGTAGTGTTGGGATAAATATCGCCAGGTGAAAAGTTTTCCATGCAGTGATAACTATCTCGAGGTTACTAGTTTGCTGTACTGTGATAAAGACTTCGAGGTCAAGAGTTTGCTGTGCTGTGATACAGACCTCGAGGTCAAGCGTTTGCTGTGCTGGGTTAAACACTTTGAGGTCAAGAGTTTGATTTACTGTGATAAAGACCCTGAAATCAAGAGTTTGCTGTGCTGTGATACAGATTTCGAGATCAAGAGTTTGCTGTGCTGTGATTAAGATCTCGAGGTCAAGAGCTTGCTGTTCGATGATAAAAACCTTGAGGTCAAGAGCCTGCCATGCCTAGTTAAACACTTTGAGGTCAACGTTATGCTTGTATGTATGTTGAAGGTTTAAAAGGATCAGTTATAAACGTGCTGCTGTGCACTCCCTGGTTATTTATTTTAACATATTGCTTTCCCGTTGGGCATTGTATTGGAAAATGTTGATTATGAAATTTCTGAAAACTAATGTGGAAACATTACCTACTTAGATCTAATTCCAGCCAGCTCGTTTGTGTTGTTGTGGTTGCTTCATAGTTAACCTCCCAACAGATGTGAAGCTTCAATACACGTTTTGCACCCCTCACTAATTTCTGGACTTTGAGAGGGGAAGGCGAGCTCTGTAAAACATTTCCCGTAGAAATGATACTTTGGTGCCTGGTCGGGAGAAAAGTCTTTACACCGATATCACTTCGACAATTTCCAGACGTCCTGTACTCCAATGGATCAGACTTAAGTATTGAAAGTTATGTCTTCACAGAATTTACAACCAACCAACCAAACAAGCAACCAACCAATCAACCAACTGTATCTCTATTCAAACACTCTAGACCTATGGATCGCAACCCAAAGGAGGCCAGCTACCAAATATTTCCTATGGGGTTGCAGCGGTTTGTAAATTTACCAAATATCTTTTAAAGATATTTAACGTTTCAGAAACTTTATTTTTACATAGAATTATTTCTGTATGTCTATAAATCGATGATGTTTGCCCATCAAGAATTATGATGACCATTCATTTTATCCAGTGGGGTTGAAAGTTAGGAGCCGTGAGTTCTAAGATGGCTGGAAAGGCCTGTGTTTGCTCGAAATGTTCTTTGACAATGTGGGCAAAGAATGCTTGACTTTCCAGGAGGCAGATCTCCTGCAGCGTTGTCTTTTGTCCAGCCTTTTTGTCACAGCTCTAGCAGTCCTGTTTGCTTCACAAGTTACTATACCCTTGTGTAATGATGTACGCCATGAATTTGGGTCTTTTTCAGCAGTCTCCCAAGTGTCGTGATCAATTCCAAAAGCATTTAGTGAGATCTTCAGAGTGTCTTTAAAGCGTTTCATCTGGCCGCCTTAGGAGCGTTTACCACAGCGCAGCTCGCCGTAAAAAATCGTTTAGGTAGCCTGTAATCGGGCATGCGAGTCAAGTGACCAGCCCAGCGAATCTGATCCTTCATTAGTAGAGTCTGGATACTGATCATGGACAATCTTTCTAAGACTTCAGTGTCGGGATCCTGTCTTGCCATTTAATCTTTAACAGCTTCCTAAGACAGACTGTGTGGAGTGGGTTTAAATTCCTGGCGTGTCGCTTGTAAACAGTCCAGGTTTCACAAGCATATAACAGTGTAGATAATACAACTGCTTTATAGACTTTCAGCTTTGTTTGCAGGCTTATTCCATTTCTATCACAAACATTTTTGTACAGTCTGCCAAAGGCCACGCTGACCTTGGAGATTCTTGCATTCACTTCGTCATCAATTGTGGCAGCTTGGGACACAGTGCTGCCAAGATAGGTGCATGTGTCCATAACGCTTAGTCTATGACCATTCACTTTGATATTTGTTGAATAACTTTCCATCCATGCGGTAGTTGATGTATATTCCAATGTCGTTGTTTTCTAAGGCATTGGTCAGCATAGCTGAAAACATTAGGTTGAAGAGTGTTGGTGGCAGGATACAACCTTGCTTCACTCCTTTGATGACAGGAATGGCGCTAGGCCCAGGATTTCCAGAGCACCGTTGTAAACTGTGTCCTTTAGGGTTATCAATTGTTTCCTTTCGGCGTCGTGTTTAGCTGCAGCACTGGGCATGATAGTATACTGGTGGTTTAACGCCGATATTCATACACACGAAAAGAAGTGACTTCAGGTTCGCTGTGGCGGATGCTGTTAAAAGTTAACTGCATATCCTTTACAGGATGTCGCATTCAACCCTGCATATTTTTGCTGTTTGTGATTTATTGACAAGTTTACGTTCAGTAGTTTGCCATTACTTTCTGAACAACCGGCACTCATACCATTTTATAAAAACCAACGCAAAGAGGTCTGCTGCCTATTCACCCGCAGCTGTGTTTCGAACGCGATATGCGGGATTACGAACTGCTCCCGTATATCCTTCGCCACAGAGCCGACAGATACTACAACAATATTAAAAACCCGTCATGTAATTAAATGTTCACTTATTCATTAAGTCATTCCTTCCCACCACTGGTATTGCAGTCGTGTGATCATATCTCTCCGCTGTCTTATATTGTCTTAAATTTGTTCTCCACCGTTCTCGCATACCTGTGTGATGTAGTTTTATTTAGGACGTCCTCTTGTCAAATTGCACTTGAATGTTGCTTCCAGTGTTATCATCAATAGACTTATATGTGTCATACTGTGACCAAGCCAAGATAACCAATGTTTGAATGATGTTCAGTAGTTGTCTATTTTCTCCAGCGTTTTTAAGGATGGGTTCATTTGATCTGTTATCTATCCATCTTATTCTTTGCATGCTGAGATACTAGCACGTCTCAAAACTGTGTATACATGTCAAACATTTTATATTATTTTCATTATTGACAATGTGGAACTTAAATGTTTCTTTTTAAATGTTTCAGTCACTTTGATTTAGTCACAACAGATAAAGTCATTTTATTCAATCACTACAGATCAAGTAACTTTCAGTAGAATGGGAGCCACGGTAACGCAGTGGCTAGCTCACTTGCCTAAGTGTTTGGTGGTCATGTGTTCGAATATTCATCGATGCGGAATTTTTCAAACATTCACATTGTCTTTCAGTTCGACCCAGCCTAAAATAAAATGGGCACCTGGAAATGTTATGGGAAGCAAAGACGGCCGGCGTGATATTGACTATATCACCCATCGAATGCCGATTGATCTATGAAATGTAGGACAAGCATCATATACCCAATATGTCTGAAAGGTGGGGTAAAAGTGAATTGGCCACCACTACTATCATTCTGCTACAATTGTATCTACCGATACTACTGTTTTACTACTATTGTGACTACAATTACCACATCGTCTACTACTACTGCTGCTGCTGCTGCTGCTACTACTACGACTACTACTACTACTACTACTACTATTACTACTACCGCCACCATCACCACCATCACTACTACAACTATCACTTCTGCTAGTGTCAGACATAATTAGCTAACAAACAACCACTAATATTTATCATTAATAATGTCTGTTGCATTATATTTGTGATAATGACTTTAATACACTTCTAACCCCTCAACACGTGAAAGCTTAACAGAACTAACATCCCTGTATTCCATTATTCCAGGTCTGATAAAAACCTATTATGGAACCCAGAAGACTACGGTGGCATAGACCGTATGTATTTCACCGAGGATCAGATATGGGCTCCAACTGTGTACATTGAAGAATCCCAAGCGAAAGGACCGACTCTGTTTAATTTACCCACGACGCATTTGGTCCTACCTGATGGCACGATCACATTTGGCTCATCCGGTGTACTAGAAACTTCTTGCAGTCTGGATATGACCTTCTTCCCCTACGATTACCAGTCGTGCAAGTTCGGATTCGGAATTCTGGATTCTTCCAGACGTGATGTCAGCCTGGTCTCAGACGAGCGCGGACCCCAGAAATCGGCCAATTACGTTCAAGATGGGGAATGGGCCGTTCACGACTTCGGAACTGCTGTTAAGTATACGGGAATGAAAAACTACGAAATCCAGACTTTGTATGTCTTTCTGAAGCTTCAAAGGCGGTCTACTTATTATGTGCTGAACGTCATCGTTCCTGCAGTGACAGTGTCTCTATTAAGTCTGCTGACATTTCTTGTGCCAGTGGAAAGTGGCGAACGGCTAACCTATGCGCTGACAAACCTGCTGTCTTTGTCGGTCTACATAACTTACATCGGAAGCATTATGCCTTCCTCTTCTGTTGACCTGCCTATAATCCTCCGTTACTTGGTTTCCTTATTTATTATTAGCTCTATGTGTGTTGTTATGACAGTAGTTGTGATCGCCGTTCGCTGGAGTCGAGTGGTCATCGTTAGCGAAAAGTTCAAATGCATCTTTATTTTCGGGTTCCCTGTCATGTTCAAACGCAAAGAAAGACTCTTCGGCGTGGTGAACCGTTCAGCCAGACCCATCCGGTCTCTGGAGACTAACCCTTCAGCATCCGTTGAGAGTACCAGCATGTGTTCCTCTGAACTCCAGAGTCTCTGTGAGTCGCCACAGGAGAAAGTTCTCATTGACGAACCCCTCAAAGGAAAGGAGGCAAACAGGATGAACAAGCCAGTAAGCCCGAGCAACGGCATCAATAAGAACGTTCGACAGCCAGTTCCCAGTGAGAATTCAAAAATGAATACTACAGAAGATGTACATAAAATGTTAAGAGAACCGTTTCCTGAGTTCGAACTGGTCAATGCGGAGATGGACTCCGATATCCTTTATATGTGCTCACGCCTGGACCTCGTGAGTTTCGGTGTCCTGGTCATTTCTTTCTTGGTGATGACAACACATTCATTTGTTCTGATGAACAGACAGACTACCATTTAGACTACAAGTTAATATTACCATCACGTGAAAGGTTCTTTGCAGAACTTAGTTGTCATTACGTATCTCGGAAAAGACTCAATCATTCGCCTCTTTCCCTGCCTTGTGTACTTTCACTGCATATATTCTAACCCTCGATGCGGTATGTCGAGCTATTTGTGCAATAGCGTTCTCTAACCCTTAAGCCACATACGTCGACTTTGAAACAATCATTCTGGCTACTGAAATTATTTCGATTGCTAATTATTCTTAGTGTTGAATTGTGTTATTTTATTTGTTATTTGTGCGCGTAAAAGTCCAGTGTTAGGTTGTTTGTGCATGAAATTGACATCCATAAAATAAAGTGAAAGTGATGAAAGTAGAAATCCATAATATTGCTCGCAGGCATGATACGTGGAGTATCTTTCTACTTTGCTTTATATTTTTTTCTCTGCTGGTGTTGTGATGAAGGATGAATCATGTCCAGCAAAGGTAAGTAAAGTAGGCGACCCTTTTTCACGCCACGGGTTGTATTAGTGCATGATGTTAGCTTCATATTTTTAGAACAGTCGGCACACAAACAAGTAATGTGGTAAATATCACGCTGGCCCTCTTTACATAGTGGACAATTTCCTGATGTCCTTCTTTGACTAGATCAAAAGGATACCCCAGGTCAATGCAATTAACGGGAAAAAAATATCCTCCCCTCCTCCCGCAGAAGGGATTAGAAGACAATACCACGGGACAAACATGTCAGCATGCTAGCCACTGCTCTACTTAGGCTGACACCAATTGTATCCAAAGGGTTACCAAAAGCGCATTGAACAAAGCATATACCAGAACTACTCTCAGAAAGGAATTTCATTGCTTGTGAATACTTGCACAATAAACAATACATACTGTTGCAGGGTCAAGTAAAGCTAATTTGGAATATACAATACTAGGCATGCACTGCTAATAAGGAATCAATAAACACAAAATAACTCACAATCAGGCTCAAAAATTCGTCACAGTTAATGGGAACAGCCAATCTAATACTAAGAAATGGAGTTACAAATAATTACGATGAAGCCAAGTACACAACAGTGGAAACACATTGGATCGTGATGAGTAAACGACCAACTGTAAATTACTGAATACACTAAACATAAGAGACAACAGGCTGCTTAATTCCACGTACATGACAATCTTTCTAGCATAACTGAATTGATTTGAAACATTTCATAATGGATGGTATGACCCCTGAATACGTGACGCAGTGAAGAACGAGAGATTCGTTACAGGCCATCTAGGTATGTCGCTAGCAGGTGCAAGATCACTTGCACCGCAACCAAGATGCTGTCAGATCGGCAGACATAGGGGCATGGTTCTGGACATAACATATCGGATGAGTGGTGAATAAGTTTTAACAATTAGTCTACAAGACATTACAATATGTACATTTGATAGATATAACAACGGAAATGAACAGCAATAATTAAAAGCAAACGTGTGTAAATCGTAAATAATAATGTTAATTACTTGTGTAGGAAAGCTAAAGAAAGTTTTGTGGAATAAGTCATTGTCCTTGAAATTCAGGAAAAGAGTTCTTACATGTTACATCGAGCCAAAAAAAAAAATTGTGTTACATAAAAAAACATGTTACATAGAGCCAGTTTTAACATACGGCTGCGAGTCCTGGACAATTAGTAAACAGGAGAAATAAATCCCTGGAAGCCTCTGAGATGTGGTTTTATAGAAGAATGCTGAAAATTAATTGGACAGTAAAAACGAGCAATCAGGACGTTTTAAAGGAAGCTGAGTCGCAAAAACAACTTATCACAAACAAGAGGCAGTCATCGTTGTTTGGATACGTTATGAGAAGACAAAACCTGGAATATATTGTGACAACCGGAAAGATTTGCGGAAAGAGAGATAGTGGAATACAGCATGAGAAGATTCTTGCCAGATTTGTGTCATGGCACTGAAGAGAGTCAAGACACGAATTGATCCTTGGCGCGGAGATCGTAATTTGTGGAAAGGCATGATCGCCCACGCCAGCCGGCAAGGCACTGGATGATGATGAGAAAGGCTTTATTGGCAATCCGTCAAAGCGATATTATTCAATGTAACCAAATCACAGAAATCGCTTTACGACTCAGCAACAATCGCAGGTATTGAGAACTAACATGCACGTCACAATCAACATAACAGGGAGAAGGTAACTGAGTAATCTTCCTGGATATTTAGTGATCACGCAATTCCGGAATTGGATTTATTCTGTCTACTGGTCACCTCGCCTTTGTTGATTACTGTGACTGGAGGACGCTACAACCCAGTCACGTCTCTGAACGATTATTTCTATGGGACGGCGCTACAAAGCAAGCATATTATGTGTGGGCCTGTGGTCTGTGTACAATTATTGTCATAGGACGTCGCTACAGCATGATGTAATCTGTGAACGATTGCTGTCCTACCACGTAGCGTGTAGCTGTTTGGTCTAGGGCAGTGTTTCCCAACCTTTTTTGTGCTATGCCCTACCTAAGCCTTTCTAAAATTCTTATGCCCCCCCCCCCCCAACCCGCCGTCGCCCCCCCTCCCCCCAAACATATACATTATTTTTAATATTCACAAATTTAAATGTTCACTAAAGGATAGGATAGGTTTTAGGAAGAAATCACTATTAAATTATTGAGCAAACACAGTAAGTAAATTTTCAAAACATATAACTGAAATTCAAGTACAAAATAATTTTAATGAAAGATTTTTCTATATTATTTTAATTATTAGTAATTCTTTATTATTTAAATTTAAAGAGATCCTTGCGCTTGTGCTTGCTGCAAAGATAACTTATGTCAGGTTCCAATTTAGTTAACTTCAGTCTCAAGTCTCCCCGTTTTGTTATATCCAGTCGATTTCTTCCATTTTCGAATTGCCCCCATTAACAATCGAATTGCCTCCCTGTGGGAAATACTGGTCTAGGAACTATTATTGTCAAATATGTGGGACAGCCTTGTTGTATCGATAATAAATATAAGTCTAGCATCATATGGCCTAGGGGGGGGGGGAATCTTTGCCTTAATATAGGATTAGATAAGTAACCTATCTTATAGGCTATGAGACAAACAAGTGAAATGTGGGTGTGTGGACAGGAGACAATTGTTGCTGATGCCGAGGTAGTGGGTTCAACGTCAACAATGGTCGGCTGGACTAACATTTTGATTTGTCGTCCTTGACTTGGGGTAGTAAATTACAGGCACCTCAGAAGTCGGAGTGGGTTCGCCTGATGGCGAGGGACACTGGTAATAGAGAAAGCTATTCAACAAGCAAAAACAAGTCCAGTGCACTAGAAGTATATGGTATATACGTGTATGGGCTACGACTAAGTTCAGTGCTAGCGAACAATAAACAAAATATTGTAGGAAGAGTGAGATCAAAGCGCGTCATATGTGAGTGTGTGGTGAGCGAACCAGTATTTTCAAAGGAGGAAGCTACACCCCGAGCACACAGTGTGTGGGTATGTGATCTGTGATCAGTCATTGTCATGGGAGAATGCTCCAACAAAATCACGTGATGTGTGGGTGTGTGGTCTGTGAACGCTTATTGTCACTTAAGGAAGTTACAATCTAAGCACATGGTCTATTGGTTTGTGATCTGTGAACGAGTATTGTATGGGACGAAGGACTCTATAACCCAAGCGCACCTCTATGCATGTGGTCCGTCAACGATTATTATTATAGAATGACGCTACCACTCTAACACATGATATGTGGGTGTGTAGTCTGTAAGTAACTACTGTGATAGGAGCAAGCTACAATATAATTATATGGTGTGTGTGTGTACGTGCGTGCGTGTGCGCGCGCGTGTGTGTGTGTGTGTGTTAACAAGTAATATCGCCGGTTGAAGTCACAATCTAAGCACTTTGTTATTTAATACTTTTATATTTCCTGACGTTAATTAAGTGGCATAAAATTATTAACACTAGACTAATTATTTTAATAAAATAAAATTTATTAACAAGGATACTGATATAAATTGTTATATTTATATTTTCATGCAGTGGTTATCATGTAGTTGTGTCGAAGTGTTTTTTTTTTTCTGTGCTAACGAAGGCTTTACTAGCAGAGTCAATTTTGTTTCTTGTGATCGGGTCCTTGTAAAGCTTACCGTCTACTTCTCGTGTTTTTGATGATGAATTTATTGCATAAAATTATTAGTATTTAATTTACAAGAGCAATCAATCCCTTACATACCAATGTTTGTTCATGTGATCTATTGCTTTATTCGGCTATGCATTTCTATAGCTAGATTTATCAATTTTCAACGTGTCTTTCCTTGTGATATGTAAATTGTATTTGTTAATATACTCCAATAGTGGTATCTGTAAAATATTTTCATGTCAAACTGGGTCATTATTTGATTACTTAACTTATCCTATTTCAAGGCACCGAACACATATTACCCAATGGAGTCTCCATGGCGAAGTGGTCAAGCTGCTTGCCTAACTCGGGCTCCGAAGGTTGTGTGTTCGATTCCGGGCAGAGTCCTTCGGTTAACGAGAGCATTTTTTTCGGAGACTCCTGGGGGTTGTCTCTGGAGTACGGAGTTCGTGGTTTGTGCAACGCTTTTCGCGCTGCGGAAAGAGACTGAGCCATATGGGATAAAAACCCGGTGCAGTGAAATCGACCCTGTCTACCTTTAAGCGACTTTTTAAGCGATATATTACCCAGTAACTTTGTTGCACCATGTAGTTGATAAACTAGAGCACGGCCATCCTGAGCAAAGTAATTGTCTCATTTGCACGCCATAACGTGTATTGAGCATTTGGTGCTGAACCAATATTTGTATAGATCTGAAGCATCGTGATACCCACATGCTATAATATGCACCAAGATGATGTTAACTCACTGTGTCTTAGTTTTGAAACCTGCATATATGGAGCGACATACAAGCTCGAAGAAGGAGTGCAACAAGGGTTCAAAGTCACTTGGAATAAGATGCTCAAACATTTATCAGTGTATGGAAACCATAAAAGTAGATCGATTACTGTTGCACCGTGTGGTGCATTGCTGAATGTACTGTGCATTCATTGAATAAAGTGTTATGTCACTAAATTGAAGTTTTCTAGATCACAATACAGTTATCTGGATGTTGTCTTTATTTCATTTGTTTGGCTTAGCTTGTGTAGACTAGTTGTTGTACATTATGGCCACATGTGTGGATTGTTGATTATTATGTTGATTGGCTATGACAGAATACTATTTAGGGTTTAGGATCTTACTTCCTTACTTGCAGAAGAACCTACACATTTGTCTTTCTATTCTTGTCTATCATCTGTTTGTGTTGCACGGGAGAAGAGAGTGCAGTGTTTTCCACTCACGGGAGGAGAGAGTGTAGTTGTTTCCACTCCCCACCACGACGTCTCTTCATCTGATTTGCATCCCTTTTATTATTCTTCTATCCCTTTTTTCTACACCCTGTACATCATCTCTGTCGGTTCTCCCTGCTTCAGATCAGTCGGCACTCCGTGGGCGATGTAGTCAATTACACGTAGCCTCTTTAATTCTCAAGACAGTTCCGGGAACCCATTTTACACATAAACAACAAATATGCCTCAATGCGAATGGAACTCATTCCCACCAGACTGGCAGGCGAGTGTCTAACCACTCGTTACTGCAGCTCCCCAGGTGCCATCCTGCAGATATATAGGGTGTATTTTTAATGACTGTGGGTTTTTTGATAATATTGCCGTTCCAAATTTTGTATTCACCCTCTGTGGAGTTCATGCAACATAAACGGTAAATACAAAACTTGGAACGACAATATTATTCAAACACCCCACATCATTAAAAACACACCCTATACAATTCTTAACTCTTAAAGAACGGAAAAAAGGCATAATCTGGCGATAATTGCCAGTTTTTGTGCTGGGAAGCCAATTTTCGTGACTGGTAACATTTGCAAAACAATTTGTTTTATAACACCCGGGTGGAGGTCAGCGTGACCGAATAGATAAGAGAGCTCGCTCTGAAAATTTCGATGTGCTAATGGCAAGGTAGAAGATTCAACCCATACACCTGTCACTTAGGCTGAAATGGTGAATCTCGCCATTGAAATGGGGAAGTCGACTACAAGTGTCTCAGAAATCGGTGTGGGTTCACCTGATGGCGAGGGACACAGGTAATAGACCAAGCTATTCCACATGCAAACATCAGTCCAGTCCACCTGCCAGTTGTGGCAACTACTATTAGTAAAGGGACATTAAGCGATCTGACTATAAACAATAAACTAATAATAGCCTGGTTATTATGTGTACAACGAAACTACTGTTCTTAGAGGTGTGGAAAGGAAGTTAGTTAGTGGCATTTCCTTTTCAGGACGTCGCAGTCAACCCCATTATGTTTGCTGTTTGTGATTTCCTGTCAGGTTTACGTTCAGTAGTCGACCATTACTGTCTGAACGACCGGCACTCATACCATGTATGAAAATCAACGCAAGGCGGTCTGCTGCCAAATATCCCGCACCTGTGTTTCGAACGCTGTATGCGGGATTACAAATTGCGTGCAGTGCCGATGTGAAAAGAAAAGCAGCTGAACATAAATCACAGATGTCCATTTTGTAGTAATATTGTTTTCTCTAATTGCTTGGTTGTATATTGTTTTAGCTATCTCATAATTGTTTTATAAAGTATCTGTCTTCTACCATTTTGGACAAATAACAAAGAAAGAAAACACAGTTGTGAAATGCTATTCTAACTCGTAGGTTTGCACGCCAAAGACAGGTTCGATATAATATATTATTACAAGTTTGAAAACTCAACCCTGCTTTGGTGACACACGTAACTTCACACAGGAAACATCAACTTTTCCACGTAAACGTAACTGCAAATATGGACGTCAAAGTTTTGAATAATAGTTGCTGGCACTGGATAGCAAATACATAGAGATTAGTATAATTAGATAGACTTTTGTCTGGAATCCACTGGACAAAAAAAGAAAGAGGAAGACCTAGACCTAAAACACATGGAGAAGGAAATGAGAACATGGGTGGAAGTAGTATGTCAGGTCCTAACTAAGTATGAAATAAGGATCCGGATGCACCTGGTGACGTAGTATTTTACTATATAAAAAGTCATGATCCTATGCTCTGACGTCACCAAACCGGATCCTTTTCCGACCACATTTTTGAAAAATTGGAGGGAATATACTTTTGGCTACTCCCGGTGTCACTTCCGGCTGACTTCCGGTGTCTTCCGGGGCACGCGCCCCGCCAACAGGTGCCTCCGCCGGCCGCCTCGGCTTCCCCCGACCACTCCTGAGACCATTCGAAGACAGCGAGACAAGCCTCGTGCATGTGGTAATAATTATATAGATAAGTAGACCAACTAGTCACCGGGCACCTGGGTTCGAGTCCCAGTGTGTGTGTGTGTGTGTGTGTGTGTGTGTGTGCGTGTGGTGCGGTGCGCTCGAGCCCCAGTCATGTAGATATCGAACCCCTTCGATGAGGAGATCGAAATCCAATACGACAGAAAATGATTTATTCCATCTCTTGAGTTACCCCGAGTAGGTCAAGTAATGACCGCATGAATAAACTTTCCACCATGATAGTTAATTCGGCAGAAGTCCCGACCCATGTATCAACATTAAGCGCTTGGTGAAAATCTGGTTTAAAAATATACTCACTCCAGAAAAATAAGTTGGGGCATAAATATCATAAGTTGCGCAACGTGCTCACTCCAGAAGAAGCAGTTGTGGCATAAATAACATCAGTTGCGCAACGTGCTCAATCCAGAAGAAACAGTTGTGGTATAAATAACATCAGTTTCGCAACATGCTCACTCCACAAGAAGCAGTTGTGACATAAATAATATCAGTTGCACAACGTGCACACTCCAGACGAAGCAGTTGGGGCATAAATAACGTTAGTTACGCAACGGTTTCTCCCTTCCCGAGAAGCAGATGGGAAAAAAATAACATCAGTTGCGAAACGTGCTCCCTCCAGAAGAAACAGTTGGGACATACAGTATTTTACGGAGTACAAGACACACGTTTTTCTTAAAAACAATTGCCTCCAAAATTCAGGTGCTTCTTATACTCGAAATTAACTTAACAATTTTTTTTTAAAAATTGCCTAAATATTAAGGTGCGTCTTATAGTCTGTAGCGTCTTATAGTCCGTAAAATACGGTAAATAATTTCAGTTGCGCAACGTGCTCACGTCAGAAGCAGCAGTTGAGGCATAAATAACATTAGTTGCGCAACGTGCTCACTCAAGAAGAAGCAGTTTGGGGCATAAATAAAATCAGTTGCGCAAAGTGCTCACGTCAGAAGAAGAAGTTGGGGCATAAGTAACATCAGTTGCGAAAAGTGCACACTTCAGAAGAAGCAGTTGAGGCATAAATAACTTCACTTGCACAATTACCTTACTCCCATAGAAGCAGTTGGGACATAAATAACATCAGTTGCGCAACGTGGTCGATCCAGGAAAAGCAGTTGAGGCATAAATAACATCAGTTGCGCAACGTCCTCACGCCACAAGAAGCAGTTCGGGCATAAAGAACATCAGTTGCTCAACGTGCTCACTCCAGAAGAAGCTGTTAGGGCATAAATAACATCTGTTGCGCAACGTGCTCACTCAAGGTGAAGCAGTTGGGGCATAAATAACATCAGCTGCGCAACGTGCTCACCCGACAAGAAGCAGTTGTTGTATAAATAAAATCAGTTGCGCAACGTGCTCACTCCAGAGAAAGCAGTAGGGGCATAAATAACATCAGTTGCGCATCTTTCTCACTCCCCAAGATGCAGTTGGGGCATCAATAACATCAGTTGCGCAACGTGCTCACTCTACAAGAAGCAGTTGGGGCATTAATTACGTCAGTTGTGCAACGCGCTCACTCCAGAAGACTATGTTAGGGCATAAATAACATCATTTGTGCAAAGTGCTCACTCCTGAAGAAGTGGTTGGGGCATAAATAACATACGTTGCGCAACGTGCTCACTCCAGAAGAAGCAGTTGAGGCATAAATAACATCAGCTGCGCAACGTGCTCACTCCAGAAGAAGCAGTTGTGGCATAAATAACATTAGTTGTACAACGTGCTCACTCAAGACGATGCAGTTGGGGCATACATATTAACATTTGCGCAACGGTTGCTCCCTTCACGAGAAGCAGATGGGACAAAAATAACACCAGTTGCGAAACGTGCTCCCTCCAGAAGAAACAGTTCGGACATGCATTATTTTACGGAGTACAAGACGCACTCTTTTCTTCAAAACATTTCCTCCGAAATTCAGGTGCGTCTTATACTCGAAATTAACATTAAAATATTTGTTTTTACATTGCTTAAAAATTAAGGTGCATCTTATAGTCTGTAGCGTCTTATAGTCCGTAAAGTAAGGTAAATAACATCAGTTGCGCAACGTGCTCACATCAGAAGAAGCAGCTGGGGCATAAATAACATCAGTTGCGAAACGTGTTCACTTCAGAAGAAGAAGTTGGGGCATAAATAACATCTGTTGCGCAACGTGCTCACTCCAGAAGAAGCAGTAGAGGCCTAAATAACATCAGTTGCACAACGAGCTTACTCCCATAGAAGCAGTTGGGGCATAAATAACATCAGCTTCGCAACGTCCTCACGCCACAAGAAGCAGTTCAAGCATAAATAACATCAGTCGCACAACGAGCTTACTCCCATAGAAGCAGTTGGGGCATAAATAACATCAGTTGCGCAACGTCCTCACTCAAGAGGAAGCAGTTAGGGAATCGTTTAATCTTCTCACATGCTTGCGCTAACTTTGGGCTCAATATCAACTTGGAGAAGACTGTAGTTATGTACCAGCCAGCTCCAGGGAATAATCACTCTGTGCCGATTATCAAAGTGAATGGTCATAGACTAAGTGTTGTGGACAGATTCACCTATATTGGCAGCACTGTGTCACAAGCTGCCACAATTGATGACGAAGTGAATGCAAGAATCTCCAAGCCAGTGTGGCCTTTGGCAGACTGTACAAGAATGTATGGGACAGAATTGGAATAAGCCTGCAAACAAAGCTAAAAGTCTACAAAGCAGTTGTATTATCCACACTGCTATATGCTTGTGAAACCTGGACTGTTTATCAACGACACGCTAGAAAATTAAACCACTTCCATACAGTCTGCCTAAGGAAGCTACTGAAGATTAAATGGCAAGACAAGATCCCAGACACTGAAGTCCTAGAAAGAGCGTCCATGCCCAGTATCCAAACTCTATTGATGAAGAATCAGATTCGCTGGGCTGGTCACTTGACTAGTATGCCTGATCAAAGGCTCCCTAAACGAATTTTTTACGGCGAGTTGCGTTGTGGTAAACGCTCCCAAGGCGGCCAGAGGAAACGCTTTAAAGACACTATGAAAATCTCACTGAATGCTTTTGGAATTCATCATGACACCTGGTAGACTACAGCCAGAGACCGAAATTCATGGCGCGCATCATTACGCAAGGGTGCAGTCACGTGTGAGGCAACCAGGACTGCAAGAACTGTGAAGAAAAGGTAGGACAGAAAAACCACTGCAGGAAATCCTCCTCCAGAAACGACAAGCATTCTGTGTCCACATTGTCAAAAAACATTTCGAGCCAAAATAGGCCTTATCAGCCATCTTAGAACTCACAACTCCATACTTTCAACTCCACTGGATGAAATGAATAGTCATCATCATTCTTGATGGACAAACAACATTTATGCTCCGACTGCTTCTTCTATAGTGAGCACGTTGCGCAAATGATCACATTTATGCCCCAACTGCTTTTTCTAATGTGAGCACGTTGCGCAAATGAGCATATTTATGCTCCAACTGCTTCTTCTGGAGTGAGCACGTTGCCCAACTGATGTTATTTATGCCCCAACTGCTTCTTCTGGAGTGTGCACGTTGCGCAACTGATTTTATTTATGCCCCAACTGTTTGTTCTGACGTGAGCACGTTGTGCAACTGATGTTATTTATGCCCCAACTGTTTCTTCTCTAGTGAACACGTTGCGCAGCTGATGTTATTTATGCCCCAAATGCTTCTTCTTGAGTGAGTACGTTTCGCAACAGATATTATTTATGCCGCAACTGCTTCTTCTGAAGTGAGCACGTTCCGCAACTGATGTTATTTATGCCCCACTGCTTATTCTGGCGTTAGCACGTTGCGAAAGTGATGTTATTTATGCCCCAACTGCTTCGTCTGGAGTGAGCACGTTGCGCAGCTGGTATTATTTATGCCTGAACTGCTTCTTCTGGAGTAAGCACGTTGCGCAACTGATGTTATTTATGCCACAACTGCGTCCTTTAAAATGAGCACGTAGCGTAGCTGATGATATTTATGCCCCAACAGCTTCTTCTTGAGTGAGCACGTTGCGCAGGTGATATTATTTATGCCCCAACTGCTTCTTCTGGATTGAGCAAGTCACAATATCATTAATTTATTCATGTCCTATGAACTCATGCGATATTTGTATACTGTCCCTCCCCTTTCTTATACGCAAGCAAATCATCCACAAATGTGAGTATCCTTCCAATCCTTGGTGCCTCCATGCTTGCAATCTTGCTTGTGTACACATTGAACAGCACAGGCGATATTGTACATCCATGTGGTAATCCATAAGTGATATATCATCTAGTAAGGAACATACTAGATAATCAAAGAAGCTGGATATAAGCAACTCCATATACGAAAGAAGAACAAGATACAACATAAGGCCCCAAATACAACCGATTTGGTATAGCCGATAGTTGAACGGGGCCATTCGTCTCTTGATCAAGCAAGCATACAGATAAGAAGAGGATGACAGCCACGACGATAACTAAAGTTATATGTATGTCCTTTCCAGGACGTTGCAATCAATTCCATCATTTCTTGTCTGTGATTTAATAGGCTTTAGTAGTTTACCATTGCTTTAGAAAAGGCAGACTCTTCATAACATGGAAATAACTCAAAGCGGTCTGCATCAAAATTAAACAAAAAATGTTTTGCTTATCGTTTACAGGACATCGCTGTCAACATCAGCATCTCTCAGCTGATTGTTGATGTCTTGACCAGATTACGCTCATAAAGTTGAGGGTCTATGTCCCAATGATGAGCGAAGGGCGAAGGAAGAAGAAGAAGAAGCTGGTTAATAGATTCATTGAAATCTACTGGCCGGCATTTCAATCTAATCGAAAGCAGCTCCTCGCCGAAGAAATAGTCTAACTTAGAGATGTACCATCACTAGCCAGTTCTACAGATTTCGTGGATTACAGTATGATAAATTCTAATACTTGACATCCACCCAGTAACATAAGCTCTGCTGAGACTGGCAAATTCATGTTCATCATCATCATCATGTGTTGTAAGATTATACAGAGGTAAATACATAAACAGAGGGTGGACAGTGAAAATAAGTTTGAATACCCTGGTTCTCAACCAAACGATTACCTTAGCGTAAGTGAGACTGGGCATTAGTTAAAGTAAAGCTTGATGCACATAAAATAATCACAGTTTAGCCCAGAGGAAATCAGAGTATCCCATAGCAAACTCTCAATGAGTTAATATCAGCACTGAGAGGTTCTCATCTCCGAACTCTTGAAAATCATGTTTGTGTATATTATTAATTAAGTCTCACCCTTGTTTTATTATCATGTTTACGTTATTATTACTTAAGTCGCACCCATGTTTTACTATTATTCTTGTGTGTATTTTAAATTAAGTGTCACCATTGTTTAATTATCATGTTTGTGTGTAATATTAATTTAGTGTCACTATTGTTTTATTATCATGTTTGTGTGTATGATTAATTAAGACACCAATGTTTTATTACCGTGTTTGTATGTAATATTATCAAAGTATGTCGCACGTATATTTTTGTGATTATCATGTTTGTGTCTCATCTCATTATCATCATGTTCCTCTTGTACCTTGCGGTGTCGAGGTGAAGTATAAACTTCGTGAGAGTGCCCGATTATGGGCTTCATATATCGATATTCCCACGGACTCTGCTGTTCCCTCCGTCCAACGTTTACGTGGTCGGCCTCGTCCGTTTCCATCTGGTCTGTACATCATTGCTTGTTGTGGTATGCTGTTGACTGGTAACCTACTTGCATGGCCAAACCATTTCACTTGCTGCTTTCTAATAAAATCTAGTGCAGCTATAACCCCCTCTTTAGTCCTGATTTCTTCATTTCTGATCTTATCTCTTCTTGATACGTTGAGTATTCTTCTCATGAACCTCATTTCTGTTGTTGTGATATGTTTGTGTATTATAAATTTAGTTTCATTATTGTTTCATTATCATGTTTGTGTGTATTATTAATTTAGAGTTCTATTATCATGTGTTTGTGTTTTTAAAAATTAATTAAATTAATTAATAATTTTAATTAAAAGATTAATTAAATCTCACCCCTGTTTAATTATCAGGTGTGTGTGCATTATTAATTTAGTGTCACTACTATTCTATTATCAAGATTTTGTTTATTATTAATTTAGTGTCACTGTTGTTTTATTATCATGTTTGTGTGTATTATCAATTAAGTCTCACGCATGTTTAATTATCATGTTTGTGTGTTTTATTAATTAAGACTCCGTTTGATTATTAGGTTTGTATGTATTATTAATATTGTCGCACCTATAGTTATTTCATTTTCATTTTTATGCGTATTATTAATTAAATAACGCGTATATTTTATTATAAAACATGTGTGTATTATTAATTAAATAACGCCTATATTTTATTATAAAACGTGTGTGTATTATTAAGCCTCACCTATGTTATATTACAGTGTTTGTGTTTATTATTAATAAATTAGAACCTATATTTATTCCATTAACATGTTTGCGTTTATTATTTATTAAGTCTCACACTTGTTTTATTATCATGTTTGTGTGTATTATTGAATAAGTAACGCCTACTTTATTATAATTTGAATGTGCATTATTAATTAAATCTCACACATATTGTATTATCATGTTTACGTTAATATTAATTAAGTCTCACCCATGATTTATTATTATGTTTGTGCATTATTAAGGTCTCCACCTAGTTTTATTATCATGTTTGTGTGTATTATTAATTAAGTCTCACCCTTGTTGCATTATCATGTTTGAGTGTATTATTAAATAAGTAGCACCTAATTTTATTAAAATGTGTGTGTGCATTATTAATTAAGTCTCACACATATTGTATTATCATGTTTACGTTAATATTAATTAAGGCTCACCCATGTTTTATTATCATGTTTGTGCATTATTAAAGTTTCAACCTTGTTTTATCATGTTTGTATGTATTATTAATTAAGTCTCACCCGTTTTTTTATTATCATGTTTGTGTGTATTATTAATTAGGTCGCAGCCTTGTTTCGTTAGCATATTTGCTTTATTATTTACTAAGCCTCACGTGCGTTTTATTAATATATTTGTTTGTATTATTAATGAAGCTTTATGCATGTTTTGTAATTTATGTGTTTGTACATTATTAAAGTGTCATATGTATTTTATAATCATGCTTGTATTTATTATGTATGCTATTAACGACCTCACTCTAAAATGTTGCTTGTAAATCGTAAATGAAGCGGTTCTAATGACTGCCGAAAGTGAACTTTACCTCTAATGAACAAAGGTGTTGATTACTTCTGCTATAAATATGATGCAGGTCTCCCTGATCAAGGGATTTACACGACTTTCTCCGTAATCCCGTATACTCTCGTAAGTTACGTGATGTGCGCGAGAATTGGTAGCGGTTGTCTCCCCGTCGGTAACTTACGGGGTATGTGAGCCGGTCGCTCAGAAAGCAATGGCAAACTACTGAGCGTAATCTTGCCAAGACATCAACAATCACCTGAAAGATGCTGATGTGTACAGCAATGTTCTGTAAAGGATATGCGGAAAAAAAATATGATACATTTGCTTCTTTAGCCAAGAATCATACGGTATAATTTCTAACCCAGATCGTATTGTTGATAGCTTGAATTATTATGTATTGGTTTTCTGTGCTTTGTTTATTATATCGTCCATCTAAGAGATCCGGCTCCGTGGCTGAAGGCGTGCGAACGCGGTTCGTGAGCCGGGTACCAGACGTTCGAATTCAGCTGCGACCGATTTGTGCAGCAGATCGTGTCGCGTTGTGTTATAACGTGTTGGTATGGGAACCTGTCGTTCAGAAAGTAATGGCAAACTACTGAACGTAACACTTGCCTAGTACATCAACAGCAGCTGAAAAAATGCTGGTGTTGACTGCAACGTCCCATAAGGGATACGCAACACACACAAAAAAAGAGATCGACGTGGCCGACAGGTTTAACACATTCGTGTTTAAACTTTCTTGGGTTCGTTACACACGTCGGTCAGTTGGACTTAAATGTTGACTCCTCGTTGACAAAACAATGGCAGACTTATGAGCGTAAATTGACTAGCAAATCACAAATAATCGATAGGAGTTTGAGGGGAGGGTTGATAGAAACGTCATGAAAAGGACATGCAACTTGGATGAAGAAATGAAACTCTTATCCAGTGCTGACTTGCATAATTCATTCATTCATTCAGTAGCATGACCTTTGCAGAACCTCGCTCCCATAACAACCTTCGGGAAAACTTCTCGATCACAAGCATGATGACCCGCGTCCGATACAACCATCTGGAGATCATTCACCACATCCTGCACCCATCTTCTCTTTGGCCTTCCTCTTCCTCTCTTCCCAGGCATATACCCTTCCATTATTGTTCTCTCCAAACTTTTATGACTTGCCTAATGGACCGTATAAAACAAAGAAGGCTAACAATTTCTCACACTTTAGGCATTATGAACGAACGAACGAAGGAACTTTATTTTGAAAGGGTCACAAATTGGGCACGTAGGCTTACATTTGGTCCTTCCAATCCCTCATCTTTCGTACATCGATTATCTATTGTGCATCTTAGGTTCGCATAGGGAAAAAACACACTGTGAAATGAATGCTGTGAACATACAGAATGCATGTTACCATATTATGAAACAGGCAGGCAGGAAGGCAGACACATTCACACACACACACACACACACACACACACACACACACACACACACACACATTCACACATGCATAAATACACACATCCATACCAATATACATCCTTACGTCATTTACACAAACTCTCACATGTAGTCGGAGAAGCCAGTGAACAAGCAGGTGTTCTAACTATCTCCTAGGTTAACGACTGTAAAATCTTAGCTGCGAACTATCTGAGTAGGTGGTCTTTCTCCGTCAGCCTTCAGGGAGTTATGTGGGCAGGCATCACGGCTTTCACATTTACAATTGACTTTCCATTTTAAACATGTTTAAAACAAGAGGATAGACTTCATTACACTGGCTTTATTTCACGGATATTGCCCAATCTCTTTTCACCTACCGAAAGTGTCGCACAGAGCACGAACTCTATAGCTCCAGCGACGACCTGCAGGAGTCTCTGAAAGGAATGTATCTGTGAACGGGATCACGAAGTCCGAAAATGAACCCTCGACCCTCGCAGCGTGAAGCAGGCTGCTTTATCACACCCCCACCCCCATCTCCTTGTCCCCGATTGCATGCTTAGGTATTATACCTTTCGGCTACCTGTGTTGTAAAGAAAGTAAAGAAATATGTATTTTCCATTATAGGAAACCGTCTGGTTATTTTTTAGTTACTATTATCGTTAACTTTTTTACTGTTAACAATATATTGGATGATGATGTGAGAGAAATGTAATCTAGATGTTGCAGAATTAATTAATTGTTAATGACTACTGGTATTAAATATATATATATATATATATATATATATATATATATATATATATATATATATATATATATATATATATATATATATATATATATATATATATATATATATATAATCTTATATATAAAATAGAATGTATGTATATATGTATGTATGTATGTATGTATGTATGTATGTATGTATGTATGTATGTTATTTATGCGTTCGTGAACGGTCCATCCGGTTGAGATAAAATTTTCTACACGTCCTCTTCTCATTCCGGTGCTGCCAACTGTTAGTGTACAAAGAGTTATTTACTTAATATTATTTAATATTGTAATGTACATTATAATTTATATATAGCAAGGGGACATAACTTTTAATAGCATTGCTATATATGTAAAATTGTTGCATATTTCTCAAATAGGTGGACCTTTTCGCTACAGTTATCTACAGGGACATGCGTTATAATCCTCCTCCTCCTTCTCCTCCTCCCCCTCCTCTTCCTCCTCCTCCCCCTCCTCCTCCCCTCCTCCTCACCTCCTCCTCCTTCTCCTCCTCCGCCTCCTCTTCCCCTCCTCATCCCCCCTTCTCCACCTCCCCCTCCTTCTCCCCTCCTCCTCCTCCCCTCCTCCTCCCCCCTCCTCCTCTTCTTCCTCTCCTCCCCTCCCCCTCCATCTCCCCTCATCCTCCTACTCTTTCTCCCCCTCCTCCTCCCATCCTCCTCCCCATCCTCCTCCTCCCCTCCTCCTCCCCCTACCCATCCTCCTCCTTCCCTCCTCCTCCCTCTTCCCCCTCCTCCTCCTCTTCCTCCCCCTCCTCCTCCTCCTCTCCTCCTCCCCCTCCCCTCCTCCCCCTCCCTCCTCCTCCCCTCTTCATCCCCTCCCCCTCCTCCCCTTCGCCCTCCTCCTCCCCATCCTTCTCCCTACTCCCCCTCCTCCTCCCAATCCTTCTCCCCCTACTCCCCCTCCTCTCTCCCTCCTCCTCCTCTCCTCCTCCCCCCTCCTTCCCCCTCCTCCTCCTTCTTTTTCGAAGCCGGGCCGGGTTAGCTAGTCTATATATATATAAAATACAATGTCGGTTTGTATGTTGTTTATGCTTTCGCGAACGGTCCATCCGATTGAGATGAAATTTTCTACACGTCTTCTTCTCATTCCGGTACTGGGAACTGTCATAGTTTGTTAGTGTACAAACAGTTATTTACTTAATATTATTTAATATTTTAATTTACATTATAATTTATATATAGCGATGGGACATAACTTTTAATAGCATTGCTATATATGTAAAATTGTTGCATATTTCACAAATAGGTGTAGCTTTTCGCTACAGTTATCTAGAGGCATATGCGTTATAATCCTCCTCCTCCTCACCCCTTCCTCCTCCCCCTCCTCCTCCCCCCCTCCTCCCCCCACCTCCTTCTCCTCCTTCCCTCCTCCTCCTCCCCCTCCTCCCACTCCTCCCCTCCTTCTCCCTTCTTTTCCTCCTCCTGCTCCTGCTCCTACTCCCCTCCTCCTCCCATCCCCCTCCTAGTCCTCCCCTCCTTTTCCTCTCCCTCCTCCTCCTCCCACTTCTCCTACTCCTCCTCCTCCTCCCTATCCTCTCCCTCCTCCCTCTTCCCCTCCTCCTTCCCCTCACTCCTCCTCCCCTCCCCTCATCCTACCCCTCCTCCTCACCTCCTCCTCCTCCCCCCTCCCGTCCTCCTCCCCCTTCTCCTCCCCCCCTCCTCCTCCCCCTCCTCCCCTTCCCTTCCTCCTCATCCCCCTCCTCCTCCTCCTCCTCCCACTCCTCATCCTCCTCCTCCTAATCCTAACACTAAGCGAAATGTTCTAACTGCAACCAATAAATTAGACAGACAGACAGACAGACAGACAGACAGACAGGGAGGGAGGGAGGGAGAGAGGGATACACGGAGGGAGAGACGGACGGACGGGTAGGCAGACAGACAGACAGACATCCGGGCAGGGTAATTAGACAGACAGACAGACAGACAGACAGACAGACAGACAGAGGGGTAGGTAGGTAGGTAGGGAGGTGGGCTGGCAGGCAGACAGATAGATAGATAGATCCCCGCGAGGGGCTGGGCGAAGCCGGGCCGGGTCAGCTAGTGTGTGTATATATATCTATATCTATAAAAGAGACTGTGCGAGGTTGGCAATGTATTGGATGCGTTCGATAACGGTACATCCGATTGAGATGAAATTTTCTACACGTCTTCCTTTCATTCCTGTGCAACCGACTGTAATAGTTTCATTAGTGTAAAATCGGCTACTTACTTAATAACATTAATATTTCATTTTTCATTATAATTTCTATATAGCAAGGGGACTTAACTCTAGAAAAGTTATTTCAAGGGGCATAACTTTTAATAACATTTCTATATACTTTATAGTCATATTGTTGCATGGTTTTCAAAGATTTATAAACTCTTTGCCTATAGTTATTTACAGGCATATGAGTTATAATAAATAATGATATAATCTTTAAGGCATTTTCAAAGTTTTCATAAAAATAATGCATAATGCATAACATTGTAACTCATCTTTTTATGCTTAAAGAAGTTATCTACAGTCATGTAGGTGATTAAAAACAGTTTTCATTAAAAATAATGGATGGTGTGTGGAAGGACATTCTTTTAAGTTACTGTGTGAATTTAATGAGACGCTCCCCGCCAGGAGCTGGGCGAAGCCACGCCGGGTCAGATAGATAGACAGACAGACAGACAGATAGTCGGGAACGGGAGCTTATATGACTACTTATATGAATTAAATGAGATGCTCCCCACCAGGACTGGGTGAAGCCGGGCCGGCACAGACAGACAGACAGACAGACAGATAGTCGGGAACGGGAGCTTATATGACTACGTATATGAATTAAATGAGATGCTCCCCACCAGGGACTGGGTGAAGCCGGGCCGGGTCAGACAGATAGACAGACAGTCTGGAACGGGAGCTCATACGACTACGTATATGAATTAAATGAGTTGCTCCCCACCAGGGACTGGGTGAAGCCGGGCCGGGTCAGTCAGACAAACAGACAGACAGACTGATAGATAGATAGATCCCCGCCAGGGCCTGGGCGAAGCCGGGCCGGGTCAGCTAGTATGTATGTGTGTGTATATATATATATATATATATATATATATATATATATATATATATATATATATATATATATATATATATATATATATATATATATAATCATCATCAAGTGCCGTGCCGGCTGGCGTAGGCGTTCATGGCTCTCCACAGATCTCGGTCTTTGGTGTTCTGGATCAACTCTGTTGGTGATATTCCTCCATGCCACCGTCTCAATCTGTCCAGCATCATTTCTCTTGGTCTGCCTCTTCCTCTCTTCCCCTCGATCTTTCCAGTTGTCACGATGTTCTCCAATGCCTCTCTTTTCATCACATGACCAAGGAAAGCTGTTTTTCTCTTTCTTATTGTTGTATATAGTGTTCTAGTTTCATTAGCCTCTTTCAGGCAAGTCGTTGTTAGTTACTCTGGCAGTCCAAGGAATTCGCAACATTCGTCTTAGAAACCACATCTCTGTTGCTTCAAATCTTCCTAATTTGTTCATTTACATTCCAAGATTCGCTGCCATACAGCAAAACTGGTTCTATATAGCATTTTAGCACTCTCTTTCTTACATTCATTGATAGCGACTTATTGCATAAGATACTCTTCATTTTCTGAAATGCGGCTTTTGCCTGCCCTATTCTGCTCTTAATCTCTGTTGTACATCTTCCATCTGATGTTATAAGTGCCCCTAGGTATTTAAAATTATCCACTTGGTTGAGAATTTCCCTTCTATTTCTATGTCACATTTTGGTGTCCCCATTTTCTTTGATATCACCATTGTTACTGTTTTCTTGATATTCAAGGAGAGTCCTTTCTGTGCACTCTCTGATACTACAATGTCCAATAATTGTTGTAGGTCTGTTGCATTATCCGCCACCAATACTGTGTCATCTGCATAGCGTATATTGTTTATATTATATCCTCCGATTAGTATTCCTGGCTTCTCTTTGATCTCTCTCATTATTACTTCGCTATATAGGGAGAAGAGATCGGGTGACAAGACACACCCCTGTCGTACTCCTAGCTTTATCTGTTCGTAACTACCCTCTTTATTTCCCATTTTAATTGCTGCTACTTGGTTCCAGTATATATTCTTTATTATTCTTAAATCTTTCCCATCAATGTTGATATCTTCCAACATTTTAAGCAGCTCATCATGTTTTACTTTATCAAATGCATTAGTATAATTTATGAAGCATAAATATATGTCCCTCTGTTTCTCTATTGACCTTTCTATTAGTGTTCGTAATATATATATTGCATTGTTTGTACTCCTTTCCTTCCATAAAACCAGTACTGTTCTTCACTAATTTCCATTTTTATTTTCTTTCTTGTTCTTCTCATTATAATTCTGAGTAGAAGCTTAGTGACATGGTTTATGAGGTTAATTTTACGAAAATCTTCACATTCCATTCCTCCTGGCCTCTTTGGTATTGCTATAAATACAGCTTTTATCATATTGCTCGGTAAATACCCACTGTTGTAAATATCATTTAGCATTTTGGTTAATATATCTACCCCAAATTCTCCCAATACTTCTAATTCTTCTACTGTGATTTCATCTGGCCCAGCTGTTTTTCCTTTTTTCATATGTTTCATAGCGTCAGCGACTTCTTCTTTTAGAATAGGTGGACCTTCTAAGATACTTTCTTCTGTTAATTCTTCCCTTTCTCCATTATATAATTCTCTTATATACTCATTCCACCTCTTCATTATAGCACCGTCCTCCAATAATATCTTTCCTGTTTTTGATTTCAAACACCTTGTATTTATTCTTATTTTCCTTCCTGTGAGCTCACTGATTTGTCTGTGCATACTTTTTTGGTCTTTAATGGAATTTAATTCAATTTGTTTGCACTGCTCGTTTAACCAACTTTCTTTTGCCTTCACACTTTTATCTCTTATTTCTTTATTTATCTTAGCATACTCTTGTTTGTCATTTTTATTCTGTTTCCTTTTGTCCATCAGCATTAAGATTTCTTCATTCATCCATTTTTTCTTAGCTTTTTGGCTTCTCTCCGGTAATATTTCTTTGCTAGTTTGATGAATGGAGTCCCTTAACATTTCCCATTGATCATTTATACTCTGTATTTTAGCTATTGCATTGTACCTATTTTTCACAGTCACTCTGTATTGTTCTTGAATTTCTTTATCTACTTTCAGAACCTCTTTATTAAGTCTCAGGTTCTTAACCATTTTTCCCCCTCTCTTTAATCTTACTTTTATTTGTCCACATAGTGGTACATGATCACTATTACCGTCAGCACCAGGCATTGTCTTTACATTAATTAATGCATTTCTAAATCTTTTATTAATAAGTATGTAGTCAATTTGGTTGCGTATTTTCATATCAGGGCTTTTCCATGTGTATAGTCGTCTTTTATGGTGTTTAAACCATGTGTTTCCAATTATCATATCATTAATATTTGCCCATTCTATTAGTTTCTCTCCTCGTTCATTTCTTGTACCTAAACCGTAATTCCCCACTATATCCTCTATTTTTCCCTTTCCTACTTTTGCATTAAAATCTCCCAGTATTATTTTTATTTCTTGTGATCCAATTTGAGCTATTGCCATTTCTATTTCATCGTAAAAGTGTTGTATTTCTTCTTCACTACTGCTTGTTGTTGGTGCATATACTTGTATAATATTTATATCTATTGGTTTGCCTTTGATTTTGACCATTATAACTCTATCTGAAATACACCAGTATCCATTCATAGATTTGGCTGTTTTTTCATCAAATATTATTCCTACACCTTTTTCATGTGTGTCCCCTCCAGAATAAATTATTGTGTGTTTGTCGGTTATAATTTTGCCAGATCCCTTCCATCTCATCTCACTTATGCCTAGTATATTCATTTTCATGTTTTCCATTTCTCTTAGAACATTGTTTAACTTTCCTAGCTCATTTAATGTCCTAACATTCCATGTTCCTACTCTAAATTTATTTAGTTTAGTTATAGTTTTAGTTTTGCCATCAGTAGCTGGATGACGGTCTGGTGTCACCTGTGGCTCATGACTGTCCCTACCGGACGAGGATGTCCTAAGACAGCCATTAACGTCGTTCACTATTTCTGAAATGTGTGTCGCCATGAAATCTTGGGAAGATAATGTGGTGGTTTCCCCTTGCCTTCCACATTCACATGGTGGTCTTTTAACTCTGCCTTTGACAGCCATTTCCGACTGTCAGGACAAGTGAGTGCCCTGCTCTGCTCAGCTGCAGAGTTGTCCACTTATTCCGGTGGATACTCGGTCCCCAGAGCTGTGTTAGCCACACCGTAGTGTGTTTCCATCCTCTACCACGTGGAGGTGCAGTTGGGATTTTCCCTTCATAAAGTTATGGTCTATGACCAAAACTCTCCATTACTTTTAGAGGAGCTCTTTTTATATATATATAGTATCTAAGTGTACGTAATGATAGACCACTACGGAGGAAGAAATAGTGTGCAATATTGCATAACCAAGTAAACAAAGAGAGACAGGGATACTCGCTGGGCAAGACACTGCTATTTAAATGTATTCCATCCATCATGTGCCATGCCGATAAGCGAGGGTGGTCATGATTCGCCATCTCACTCTATTCCAGCGTCGTAGGTCAGCTCAGTGTTCTTGTCTCAATCATGCCACGCAAGCCGTCCAGGTATGTTTTTTCTCTGTCTTCACCTTGTTCTCTTCCCCTCGATCTTGCTAGTTGTCATCAAGTTCTCCAATTTATTTCTTCTCATAAAGTGTCTAAAGAAATTTGACTGTCTACGTCTAATTTCCCTAATCAGGTTGCGATTATTCATTTGTTTCTTGTAGGACTTGGTCATAGGCTTTTCTATCTGTCCATGGTATTCTTTACATTTTCCTCAGAAACCACATTTCCACAGCTTGATTGCTCATTGTTTACGCTTCACATCCATACAAAAATTCAGGTTCCATGTAGCAACTCAACACTATTTTTTCTCGCAGCAATTGACATCCTTTTATTGGTCAGTACCAAAGGCTATCTTCGCCATGGCGATTCTTGTTCTAACCTCTTCAAGGCATCTCCCATCAGATGTTATGACCGTTCCGAGATAATTGTACCGATTCACTTGTTTAAGAATATTCCCATTTACTTGTATAATACATTATGGTATTTCGCTCTTCCTAGTGACGACCATAATCTGTGTCTTCTTACAATTTAATTATAACCTTAGTTGTTTAACAACTGCATCTACTAAATGTTGCAGTCAATACCGTATCATCTGCATATCTAATGTTATTGATGTTTCTTCCTCCAATGATGAATCCTTTCATATATTGTACATTTCTGAAAATAATAGGAGCGTTCATTTGAAATCCGTTCGTGCCGCACCGCGCGTAATTGCGTACGTTGAACATGATCATGTTCATAGGCATGTGATAAGTACTGACCAATGAATAAAATAGCACGTGCTTATCGTCCATGATGCATAAGGTTCTGTTTCTACCGTTGAGAAAATGGCCGGGTTGATCGAAAATCTGTTCAAAGAAGCTCAAAGAGCGGTGATTCAGTTTCTTCATTTGAAGGATGTCGACCAGTAGACATTCATCGAAGAATGCAGGCATCGTACGGTAACAAATGTGTGTCGAAGACACACAGTGACATACTGTGCACGAATGTTTCGGAAAAGACGTCAGTTTACGACATATCTTCGACGGCCGGGTCAAGCGCATATTGTTGCAACAGAAAAAAAAGCCATCGCTAAAATTCATCGCAGTACAGACGAACCGTTGTGGAAGCATACGTTAGCTAGCGAAAGAATTTGATGTGTCAACTGGGACAATTCAAAAGGTCGTTCGTTAAAAACTGCAATATCGGAAGGTGTGTTCACAGTGGGTACCACAGATGTTGACCGACCACCAAAAAGAGGGAACGCATGGTTGGTGTTTGAACCACTTGCTGCGTTACATAGTGCAGGTGATGCATTTCTCTTCCGCATAGTGGCAGGCGATGAATCATGGTGTAACCACTTTGAGCCGAGCAGCAACAGAGAGAGCATGCAATGGAAGCATGCTGGATCACCAAACCCCCCCCCCCCCCCCAAAAAAAAAAAAATAAATAAAATCATGTTACGGGTTTCCGCTATTAAGGATATGCTGAGCGTATTTTTTGACCATGAAGGGCTATTGTTGGCTGACTTTAAAGAACCTGGTGTCAACATCAACTCTACCCACTACTTGCAAACACTAGACAAGCTGCAAAAAGCCATCAAGAATAAACGATCCGGTATGCTTTATCGCGGTGTGATTTTGTTGCACGATAATGTTCGTCCGCATGTTGCAAAGATTGTACAAGAAGCATTAGCTTGGAAGACGTTGGAAATTCTGCAACATCCAGCCTATAGTCCTGATTTGTCACCATGTGATTTTCATTTGTTTGGACCTCTAAAACATCTCTAAAGGGGCAACGATTTCACACAGATGCAGACGTAATGAACGCGGTAAACACTTGGTTCAGTGAGCAACCACAATCTTTTTTTGCGGACGGAATTCGCCGCCTACCTAAACAATGGGATGCTTGCCTGAATGCCTACGGCGACTTCTTCTGACCAGCCTATGGTGCATAATTCATTCAACATTAATGCTTTGTTTAATTCTACCACACCTGTTAATGTTTCTTTCATGCTTTTGTAATAAAACCATTGGAACGGGGTTCAAATGAACGACCCCTATATTTTCACTGTACAGGGAAAAAAGATCTGGAAACATTACACATCCCGGACTCACACCTCTCTTAATAGGCTGATTTTGACCTACTTCATTCTCAATCCTTATGGCAGCTTGTTGTTTCCAGTATGTCTTTTACAAGTCTAAAGTCTTTTCCTTCAATTTGTAGATCTGCAAGCATCTCTATCATGTGGAGATTTCTTACTTTATCGAAAGTCTTTCTGTAGTCAATAAAGCAAAGATGTAGATCTTTGTTAACTTCTAAAGAACGTTCAATTACTGTTTTCAGGATATACACAGCATTTACTGTACCCTTGCCTTCTACAAACCCACATTGTATTTCTCCTATTTCAGGTTGTATTTTTTTCTTAACTCTTTGCATGATAATTCTTAGCAAAATCTTCGTGATGTGGCTCATTATACTAATTGTACGATGTTGATCACATTCCAAGGCTCCTGATTCCTTTGGGATTGCAATGAATACAGAATTACATAATTCAGGAGGTATATCTCCAATATCATATATTGTGTTTAGCAGTCTTATGAATTGATCTATTCCATATTCTTCTAAAGCATAAATCATTATTTCTGTTGTGATCTAGTAGGAACTAACCAATTATTAAGAAACTGGATGCTGTGAAGATCAGGATTTAGAGAATAATGTTGAGAATATCGCGGACAGAGAAGAAAACAAATAGTGCTGCATTGATAGCTGTAAGCGTTACGAGACCACTCGGGAAAACCATAGGGATAAGAATAATGAATTAATGAGATATAGTAATATAAGACATTAAACTTAGTACCAAACTTATAATACTCAGTCTCATCATCTCATCTTGTTCCTCTTGTACCTTGCTGTGTCGAGGTGAAACATGAACAGCGGGATAATGCCCATTTATGGGTTTCATATATCGAGATTTCTGTCGCGGAATTCTTGGAGTTGTCGATCGATGAAAGACTGTCGCGCCATTCGTCTACAGGCAGCCGCCATTCTTTGATGTTGTGGACAGACTGTCCTGATGAGAGTCGGCAAGACCTTTTGTTGTGGGGAAAAACCGTCAAGACTTTTTGGAGTACCGGGAACAATTCCCCAGATCAAAGCTGGACAGCCGGCCAATTGTTTACATCGAGTCGGAAAAGGAGAGAAAAAAATAGTTTTTCGACGCCTAGTGTCTAGTCATATATGTGACGTCATTCAGACACAGTTTTAAAACAGTCTGGACAAACACATTTGGTGGGAGTCGACCAAATGTTGTGAGGCAACAAGGACGTGTTTGATGTTCCTGTTCTGATTATGGAAGAGACCACGGTGTCTTATGTTGATTTACATCGGCGGACATTTGTCCATTGTGTGATTATTTTTTTTTTTTGCATATCCTTTACAGGACATCGCTGTCAACAGCAGCATCTTTCAGCTGTCTGTTGATTTCTTGGCAAGATTACGCTCAGTAGTTTGCCATTGCTTTCTGAGCGGCCGGCTCAGTATCCCGCAAGTCACCAGCGGGGGTCGAACCGCTCCCAGTTCTCTCCCGCTACGAGACTCTGCATGATAAACGGGATTACGGAGAAAGTGTTGTAACCCCTCAGCCAGAGAGACCGGCTTGTGTGATTTAGTGGTCTCGATTTCAGACGGGAATAAACATATGGTATTTAATTAAATAGACCAAAATTAGATGATTCTTAGGAGTCGAGCGTAGTAATGTGCATTGTGAGAACTTATTATAGGAGCGTCTGCAGCAGTAGGCTATCGCGTTGCTTAAACTAGCTAGTGTAAGATATCAATTAACACAGTGAGTTACGAACAAGGTATAGGGATGATATTCGGGGGGGGGGGGGGGAAGGGGAAATGTCAAATGGTAGGATCTTCCAGTAGGGTATCTACTGGGTATCTGCGCTTTTCCTTTAGTCTTTCCTTGTCTTACCATGACTCAGACCGATGTGATGAGCTCCTCTGCCTTATGACAGAGTTTAGTTATCTGTTAAATATCTGAGTGCGGCCGTCGGCCTACACTCACCTAATGAAGGTCGGAATCGGGTTGCTCTCACCGGGTGTTCTCTCCTCAACAGGTTCCACTATGTTTTCCAAAAAAGCTACCAGACAAGTCATAGAAGTAGATTATGCCTCGATCATTGAAGGCAATTTTTACTCAGCGGCCTTTGCACTGGGCCCATAACCCATAGGGTCTGCAAGAACCTGGCCTCTGCTGAGCAGGAACTAACGATCATCTAAGATTGATTCCTCCGTAGTAGTTCTCATCATATTAGAGTGAAGATACTTACAATACCACCAGTAACAAGGACAATAGTATTTATATAGAGAAATTAGCAATTAACAATGCGTTTTCCAAATGGTGAATTCCTGTGAGAAATTAACAATTAACATTGTGTTTTCCAAATGGTGAATTCTTGTGAGAAATTAACAATTAACATTTTGTTTTCAAAGTGACAGTAAACATTTATTTTACAGTACAAGGGTTATCAGATCACAGACTTTTAGTGACACATTAGTTACACTGTGTGTGTCGGATTCATGATCAGTATTGGACTACATCCACCATTGGTGACCAGGCATCCGGACTATCCAAGAGCCACTGGAGGAAGTCGACACCTGGCAGGAGAGACGCATCATTTGGTGAGGTCCCTCTGTACTTGATCTATGGTGCTGTTGTGTGGCCGGTACTGTGATGAAAGCAGACTTTGATCCTGAGCTGTTCGGTCTGATTCTGCATACACACTAGATTATACGATAGAAATTCTACACACACACTTTACACGCACATACCTGACACTGTTCTTTAATAAATTAATTTGTCATTTTGTTAGAAGCTAGAATTGTGTAGTCTGTTTTTGGAAAAGAATGAGAGGGGGCATGGTCCAGGGGTAAGAAGAAGAAGAAGAAGAAGAATAAGAAGAAGAAGAAGAAGAAGAAGAAGAAGAAGAAGAGAGAGAGAGAGAGAGAGAGAGAGAGAGAGAGAGAGAGAGAGAGAGATCCAAAGACTGAGGGGGTTTTGTGGACAGAGATCCAAGAGATCCTGAAGATAATGATATGGAGTTAAAAGAATGTGGGTGTAGATTCCCCTCACCCCAGGGACGACACTTATTACGACATTACTGGGGGATCGACACGGGATGGTGATATCATATTAATGAGGATCCAGCTAGGGTGAATGTGGATAGGAGTTAAGACACATATCATACATGTTCACACTTTACAAGTCTACATAGGTCTTTGGTCCTAATTCTACTTTTGTCATTGAGAGACTTTTTTGTTGTGCTGTGTGGTGTTAAATATATAGATAAATTTTAAATAGTGAATATCTACATATTGTTTGGAGAAATTTACACTCAACCTGCTGACTCACATCTCTGAAATATGGCCACTCCCAAACTAGATATGGCAGAACTAAGGGCAAGGGAGGAAGGAATGGGCTTGTCGGGTTCTGCACTTACAGAGTACATACAGGAGGTGGAGAGAGATTTTCGTCAAGCAGAAAGGGAAGATCGGAAGGCCGAGATGGAATTAAGAAAGATGGAGTTAGAGACTAAAAGAATAGAAGCTGAGCAAGTCACACCAATAAGCCAGACATGGGACAACGGATACTCACGCAAACCTCAGGTCCTGTATGATATCACATTGATGTTGGACAACAGGATGCCTTCATCCGACATACAGGACTTTGAGTTGGAGCTCAAGCCAACGAACACAAGCAAGCAAGCAAGCAGTGCTCGGATCCTCTCTTCGGCAAATACCGCAGCGTGTAGCGGCTCACAACACCAGTTCTGTGTTTGTTAATCAATCTTCTTAGGCTTCCTGCGTAGTGTTCTTGTTTGGCAACACCTCTTTTAATTTGCATTTCTCGCAGTCTGACAATGGTTGTAGATTCACAGTCATCGCTTGGTTCTCGCAACAGTCTTACTTCTCGTAGAGCATTCAGAATGTCAGCCTGGTCCATGGCGCGTCCGCCCTCCACCGTAGCCTCACCTGCGAGCTTGTCAGCCCGCTCATTTCCTTGTACTCCCGCATGCAATGGCACGAAGATTAAACTAATCTTTGCCAGCCGAGACCGCTCCAGAGACAGCAACCACTCTCTTCGGATCCACCCCATCTCTAATCTCTTGAGCATCCTCACTGAGTCACTAAGGAAACATGCCCTATTGAATGTCTGTGTCTCGAGCCATGTTATTGCTTTACTTACTGCCATGACTTCGTCTCTTGATGTTATCTTCTTAATTGTATCATTGTATCGCTTTTTTTTCACTTTCATTTAATGTATATCTCCATTAAGATACTATAAATTAATAATAAAACCAAAAAACAAACAAACAAACAAACAACCAAATGGATAAAAAAAGAAAAAAAAACAAACTCGATCACATGTAACGTATCCATTAAAAGTATTATAAGAGTCTTATGTCTTTTAATATCATTAACCTTTTTCCTAAGTCTTTCGAATGTGTGTCTCCAGCATATAAGGCCTGATGCCTTGTCTCTGCTCTCTCAGGTGTTCAGTATCTTCGTCTTTTCTACATTCCCGATACACCGCCTTCCATAATGATCTTTTCTGGGCATTCATGTATGTTTACATCCCCAACATATTTCATTTCCATCATTAAAATAAATTTTCATAACCAATATTAAGTTGATGTTGTGAAGATCGTTTTGTTAACTTTTCTGCCCACTGGATTTTTCAAACTCCTCTCAAAAATTTATATTCAAACGCACATATATGCTTTTCAGCACACTACGAACATATAAGGAAAAGACAAGCAGACATGAAGAGTAAACAAGACCGGTCAAAGAACAAAGCAATCAGAGGCAGCTAAACAAGTGGTAGTCATCGATACAAGAGGAAAGATAATTAACTATATGTCATGACCAGCGGTATGTCAGAGTGTACAGCAACAGCGAGTGACATAAGATGGAGAGCCTTGCAATTCACCTTCACTGTGGAGAAGACAGTTGACTGAGATACGTAAAATATAATACAAACGTGCGAAGCAAGAGTTACAAATACTCTCCCCAGAATGCATTTCATATGTAAAACAACTGACCAAGGAGACACAGAGGAGACGGCTCATTAAATGAACTCTTGAGGAATTGCATGTTTATGGGATCCTTGTTGCACCATGCAGGCGACAGACTACACGCAGTCTTCCTGTTTCTCCCAGACACATACATTTATATTACTACTAAATGACAATTAAATCGCTTGCAAATTGCGGGTTTACTCTGCCCAATAAACCCTGGAATTTTGTGATTTATCTTTATCATTTGTAATAAATGTCTAAATTTATCCCGCTTGCTGGTTTCGACTTGTTTTCTCCACCAATCTCCGTTTATGATTGTTTATTATCGGTGACGCAAATGACACAAATAACAGCAACTGTCTGAGAATGTCTATCAGTTTGGAATATTCTGAATATTCTGGGTAACTTGTTCAATAATAAACAACAGCCAAGTAAACATGGTTCAATAATGTTAGGCTGTATGTCTCTGCGTATATGAAGGTTGTATACTTCCGCGCGTGTGAAAGCTGCACGTGTATCCAGCCCCCTTCCCTCTGCTAGCCTGCTGGTCACACGCTTACCACCCAACCCTCGTCTCTTTTCCAATAACGGTTTCGTGAAACCATAGCAGGCATGTAATGGTTAAAAGCGATGAGCAGTTGACAAGTATGTAGCAATGGCCGCCACATTAGCTATTCCAAACAGAGCGCAACTATGGGCACAATGGTTAGGACAACCTGCCCAGTATGTCACTCAAAGACATTGAAATCTACTGTGAATATTTATACAAAGTGAATCACGTCTGAACACACTAATTCGTTTAACGTTAACAACTTCAAGTGGAGTTCTGGAACTGTCTCGTGGGGTAGAACACAGCATGCGCTACATGTGCAGCCAAACCATAATTCAGCTACTGTAGGCAAAACGAGAAGTAATTCATTTGTTATTGAAGCTTGGAATGTAAGAACACTCAAGCTGGTTGGTGAACTTGAAAATATCAAGAGTTAAATGAAAATATTGAATGTAAATGTGTTAGGATTATGTGAAAATAACATATTAGAGCAAGAGAAACGTATTCAGGCAAAAATAGCATAATTTACGCAGGAACATGAACATGCAGTGAAGAAAGTATAGAGGATTTTTATAATGACATGGAGTCTGCTTTGAAGAACTGTAAAATATCAGAAATAAATACTATAATGGGTGATTTCAAAGCAAAAGTAGGAAATCAAGGCGACGGATGCAGTGTAGGCAACGATGGTTTGGGAGAGTGAAACGAAAGAGGATACAGGCTTGTACAATTGGCAATAGAACAAGAAATGGTTGTAGGAAACACCTGGTTTAAACAGTCCTAGAACATTATGGAAATAGAAGAGTCCAGACAGCAGGATTAAAAACCAAACAGATTACATCCTGATTAGCAGAAGGTTTCGAAATGCGTTAACAGTCGTAAAAACAGTTCCCAATTCAGACTGTTACAGTGATCACAGATTAATTAGAGGCTCATTGAGGGTAAAGTTAAAGAAAGTCAAGTATACAATAGTAAACACTAAATACGATTTGTGCAAATTGAAAAATGACAAAGAAATACAAGATAATTTTAACATAGAAGTAAAGAACAAACTTGAAATATTGTCGTATCTAGAGATCCTATTTTAAGATGTTGATGATCAATGGCAAATGTTGAAGAATTCAATCAGTTTGCTGCAGAAAAAACCTATTCCAAAATTAAAGAAAGTGAGTCGTAAGACATGGATGACTGAAGAAATTTTACAACTAATGGAAACAAAAAGACAGAACAAAAATAATAATGCCAACTATGAAGAAATTCACAAAATTGTCAGAACGTTATGAAAGGAGGCAAAAGAAGCATGACTCGAGAAAAACTGCGTAGAAATTGAAAAACAACACAACAGTAAAAATACCAAACTAATGCACAAAAGAATTCAGGGGCTTATCAATCAAAGAACACCTACATCAACAATCTACCTAAAGACAATAGATGGAAAAATCATAATAGAGAAAGATAAGATTTTACATGCATGTTCAGACTATGTGAAAAACCTTTATGATGATAACAGAGAAGAACAGTATGATATTCAAAATAATAATGAAGGACCAGCAATTTTGAAGATGGAGGTTCAGAATGCTCTTAACCATATGAAAAACTGGCAAGGTCTCCGGTTCAGACATCATCACAACAGAAATCATTAATGCTTTAGAAGACTATGGAATAGGTAAAGTTACCAAACTGCTGAATACAATATATGATATTGGAGATATACCTCCTGAATTATGTAATTCTGTATTTATTGCAATCGCAAAGAAATCAGGAGCCTTGGAATGTGATCAACATCGAACAATTAGCATAATTAGTCACATCACAAAGATTTTGCTAAGAATTATCATGCAAAGAGTTAGGAAGAAAATACAAGCTGAAATAGGAAAAGAACAATGGGGTTTTGTAGAAGGCAAGGGTACAATAAATGCTTTGTATATGCTGAGAACAGTAATTGAACGTAAACAAAGATCTACACCTTTGCTTTATTGACTACACAAAGGCTTTCGATAAAGTGAGATGCTTGAAGATCTACAAATTGATGGAAAAGACCTTAGACTTGTAAAAAACATATATTGGAAACAACAAGCTGCCATAAGAATTGATATTGAGTAGTTCAATATCAGCCTATTAAGAGAGGTGTGAGACAGGGGTGTCTCCAGATCTTCTTTCCCTGTGCAGTGAAAATATTTTAGGAAATATAGACGATATGGAAGGAATCATCATTTCTTTTTGGAGTGGGGGGGGGGGGGGGGGCGATACATCAATAAAATTAGATATGCAGATGATACAGTCAGTCTTTAATCTTTATTGCAAGCAATGAACAGTACCTGCAACATTTAGTAGATGCGGTTGTTGCACATAGTTAACAACTAGGGTTAGAATTGAATTGTAAGAAGACACAGATTATGGTTGTCACTGGGAAGAAGGAAATACTACAATGTAATATACAAGTAAATGGGCATATTTTTAAACAAGGGAATCGGTACAATTATCTCGGAACAGTCATAACATCTGATGGGAGATACCTTGGAGAGATTATAACAAGAATCGCCATGGCAAATGCAGCCTTTTGCAAGACGAAAAACATACTGACCAATAACAAGATATCAATTGAAACGAGAAAAAAAATTTTGGAGTCTACATAGAACCTGTATTTTTGTATGGATGTGAAGCGAGGAGAATGAGCAGACAAGCTAAAAAACATCTGATGGCTGTGCAATTGTGGTTTCTGAGGAAAATGCAAAGAATGTCATGGACAGACAGAAAAACCAATGAACAAGTTCTTCAACAAACAAATGAAGATCGTAAACTGATTAGAGACTTTAGACCCAGACAGTCAAAATTTTGTGGGCATGTTATGAGAAGACATGAATTGGAGAACTTGGTGACAACTGGCATGATTGAAGGGAAGAGACTAAGGGGAAGACCGAGAAGTATTTACCTGGATGGCTTGGCCACGTGGCATGGTCGAGACAGAAACACGCGACTGAGCCACGTCTCTGGTGATCGAGTGAGTCTTTGAAACATGAACGCCCACGCTTATCGGCATGGCACATGATGGATAGATGGAACATTAACAGGGTGTAAGTATAGACTTGAACAGAGAAACAAGTCTGGGAAACAATTTCAAAACAGATAATTATAAGCAATGGATTTTGAAACAGTTACTGATAATTAAAACAATACCATCAGAATATCACAACAATGGCCGTGTTTCAGTAATTGGAAACATAAAAATAAGGTAGAAGAAAATGTGGGTTTCTAGAAAAAATAAAATAAACCAAGCTAAAAAAATACAAAAAAAAACTTGAGTCAGATTGGGAAATGAGAGAGAAATTAACTACTACGATACAGACTAGATACAATGATACACAAAAGATCAGCAGTGTAGACGAAGAATAGCAAATCATCATAATGTGCCATGCGGATAAGCGTAGGCGGTCATGTTTCGCCATCTCACACGCGATCACCAACATCGTGGAACAGCTCACTGTTCATATTTTGACTATACCACGTGGCCAAGCCATCCAGGTAAATACTTCTCTGCCCTACCCTTGTTCGCTTCCCCACAATCTCGCCAGTTGTTACTGCACGACAACGGCATCTACTAAATGTTGCGAATCCTGTTGATGAGCAGATTAGCGGCAAATTATGTTGAAACTGCAGAGCTGTGGTTTCATATAAGTATAATGAAAATACAATGTACAGATAATAGGTATAATTAATATACCTCAAACTAGTTCACAAAGAGAACTAGTTACTCACATCAGAAGAAGGCAGAACAATTTTGGGGAAATCACGAGAAAGAGAAAGCTGAAGTATGTCGTTACAGAGGGAAAGCTGGTGGGGGGGGTGGGGGTGGGGGAGTGGGGGGGGGGGGGAGAGAGAGAAAGGAGGGAAACTATGAGAGAAAATGTTAGTCAGCTTGACAACACAGCAAGAGAAACATCGGTATTAGAAATAACTGGCAGTAACTAGGTAAAACGCGGTGGTCGGGACACGATGACCACAATCGCCACATGGCTGAGCAATATCAAGAATCATACTGCATATTTCCACATGTGCGGGTGTTGTATGTTTCTGCGGGTATGAATATGTATATTTCCACGCGTGTTAATCTGAATGATTCACCACGGCATTTGGGAGACTGCTGCCAAAGACCGAAATTTGTGGCGTACATCCATGTGTCCACATGTGTGAAGACTCTACAATTTATTGATTTCTAAATGGTGCATTTGAACCATTAAGATTTAAATCGTAGTAAATCAGTAAATAAAGGCTTTCCATAAAGTAAGACATGTCAACATGATAAAGATACTTGCACATCTACAAACTGATGAGAAAGACCTTAGACTTGTTAAAAAGACCCACATTAGAAATATCAAGCTGCCATAAGGATTAATAATTAAGTAGGTAAATTACAGCCTATTAAGAGAGGTGTGAGATAGAGATGTATATTGTTCTCAGCTCTTTTTCCCTGTACAGTGAAACTATTTTCAGAACTGTAGAAGATATTAACGTAATGATCATTTGAGGACGTAACATCAATAACATTATATATGGGGACGATACAGTATTGATTGCAGATAATGAGCAGAATCTGCAGCATTTAGTAGATGCGGTTGTTGGACACAGTGAACAACTAGGGTTAGAATAAAACTGTAAGACAACATAGATTATGGTCGTCACTAGGAAGAAGGACATACCACAATGTAATATATAAGTCAATGGGACTATTCTTAAACAAGTGGATCGGTACAATTATCTCGAAACAATCATAACATCTGATGGGAGATGTCTTGAAGAGATTAGAACAAGAATCGCCATGGCGAAGGTAGCCTTTTGCAAGATGGAAAACATACTGGCCAATAAAATTATGTCATTTAAACGAGAAAAAGAGTGTTGAGATGTTACATAGAACCTGTTCTTTTGTATGGATGTGAAACGTGGACAATGAGCAAACAGGCTGAAAAACATTTGATGGCTGTGGAAATGTGGCTTCTGAGGAAAATGCAAAGCATACCATGGACAGACAGACAAACCAATGATCACGTCCTACACGAAACAAATGAAAATCGTAAACTGATTAGAGAAATTAAACGTAGACAGTCAAATGTTTGTGGTCACGTTATGAGAAGAAATAAATTGGAGAACTTGGTGACAACAGGCAAGATGGAAGGGATGAGAACAAAGGGAAGGCAGAGACGTAAATACCTGGATGGCTTAGTAATGTGGTATGGTAGATACAAGAACACTGAATCATCTACCACTCTGGTGAGCGAGTGAGATGGTGAAACATGACCGCGCACGCTTTTCGGCATGGAACATGATGGTGATGTTGAAATAAGTTACATTGTTATTAAAATAACTGTTTCTTTCATTTATATGCATCATCAAATTGTTCAAGAATTTGGGCACTTTGATACCAAACAGATGGAGGGTTGTATTAAGGAATTCAATTGTAGAATAGCCCAAGCGAAAATATCATTTCACAAGACAGAGAATATTCGATGTAACAGAACTTTGACAACCGAGGTAAGTAAGTGAGTTCTTAAGAGGTACATGGAATCAATCTCCGTGTTCGAAAATAAATCATGGACACTCACCAGATTAGTTATGAATTAGTTGTATCTAGAGGAATGTGGGTTTAAAGAACGAGCTAATAGCTTCAACCAGGAAATGTGTCTATTAACTGATGAAGTGTCAAACAACAAGTAGGGTTGGACCAAACATGATGCACAATCAAATGAATGGGTATCATCATGTCATTTCTGTTCACTGAGCATTGAAACCGTGGAAGGTACCACGAAACACAACAATTAGCACCCTAGTATGGCGATATACCGTCCTTCTGTCCAAATGGGAGGTCATATTTGGAAATATATTATCCTTCGGCACTGAATCAGTTAACGATGTGCTAAAACAGTTGTCCCAGCATTTTGTATTGTAAGATGAATCCACCATGCACCAAAAAGACACACTTCATGGCAGAAAAAAAAACGTGACATGAAATAAGCTGCTCATTTACAATAAAGATGCCACCTGCAATAGTTAAAGTTCCTAGCATCAACACCTGTATGGCAGTAATTGGTAGAGGATTCCCTCTCCCAATTAGCTCTGTGAAAACAAGGAAACATTCAGTTTGAATGCTTCTTTTGCCTTAGGAAATATTGGTGTAGCGAATGCACCTTTTGGTGGTAAATTACCTATGGCTTACCTCACTTCAGATGTCAAAGATTGTGAGAATTGTTTGGATGTTCTGCCCTGGTCGTGCGGGTGGGCGGGGGAAATGAACAAGCTGATAGGCTGGCAGGGAATGCACCTTTTGGTGGTAGATTACCTATAGACAAAGGAGATGTGGTCTAGCATCTGTGGGACCAGGTGGAGAAAGTGGTGGATCATACTGAGAACCCACATGTAGAGAGGCAGATATTGCGGGGGATTGACAAGGGTTCTGGACGAATCTCAAAACTGAGAAGGAATACTAGGATAACTTACAATCAGATGGCGGTTAGAACAATTAGTAGCATGACTCTTCACTGGCTGTTTAAAGAGGGAGGGAGCGCGTATGGGAATGTCCTGGGTGCAATGATGTCGGTTCTTAGCTCATAACTCAATACTGGTAAACCAAGGGTTCACTACGCGCAGGTGTGTCTGTGCGCGTATATATTTTCTTGTGTATAATATACAAGCGGTGAACTAAATATTTGCGTTGCTCACTCGGCAGTTTGTGTGAAAAGGAAGTTACATAGGACATATGGACAGACCAGAACAGGTCATTCTTCTGCGCCTCAGAACAGGACACAATAGATTACGCAACCACTTGTATACAGAATTCAAGATTGGTGACTCAGCCATGTGCACATGTGGTTTGGCGTCGCAGACAGCAGAGCACATACTCCAGGATTGCCCAAACTACAACATATCCAGGCGAACCTTCTGGCCTAGAGAGACAACAGTGAAAGATAAACTCTATGGACCGCTGAATGAACTAAAAAAGACTGTTAGATTCATACAAGAGACGACATTGCAGTTGTAGACATGTTTCAAGCGAACGAAAGAAGAAGAAGAAGACATACTTGTCAAGCAAGGATCAGCAATTTGTCTGTAGAGAATAACGTTTCGAAATTTAGAATACGGTGTTCAACACATTTAATGGACAAAATGAAAAACGGGAAGTGGAGAGGATCTGTTTGTTCCATTGTTAATACTTAGTATCACATATGTATTATTTTATGTTGATGTTTCTGTTGTCAGTCAGGTCTTAGTCAGATATGACTGAGCTACCGTATAACAGTAGACGGTACTACCTGGTCTCTGTTAGCGCCGAACGTTGGGCGGCGCTTACCAAACCCGACACCCCACATTGTGCCAACGGCTTCGGGCGGAAGAGCGCAATTGGGAGGGTACAAGCCTTACCCTGGTGCGAGGAAATGCAAGCTAAAGACAAAATTGTCATGGCAGGGCAGACCAGGCCCTAAGCCTTGGTTGGCGACTGGTCTAGGATCGAAGCTCCGACAGGCGGACAGTTAGAGCATTGCTTTGCTGATCCGGCAGCTTCTGCAGCTTGTCTTGTTCCAGATGTAGGGGTGTTACCTTTCCTCTGGAGTGAACTAGGCGGGCCGAGAGAGGGATCATGCTGCATGGGCAACACATGATCTCTATATTTTAGCCCAGGCTTTGTGCTATGGAGAGGCAATAACTCCATCCCTGGTCTTAACTGGTCTCGGAATCAAAGCGAGAGGCAACTGTTACGGGTTACTCATGATCCTGAAAAGTGCTTTCAGTTTCAACAGCAACTTGAAGATGCTTTCACTGATACACCAGAAAATTGTACAGTAAATGAAAAGTGGGGTCAAATTAAGGAAACTCTTTATAAAACTGCCGTAGGGGTTTACGGCACTGTGGATCATAAGAGGCAGGACTGGTTTGCGGCCAACAGCGAGACTCTGCAGCCCCTGATTGATAAGAAGAAGAAAGCTCTCTTAAGAAACAAGGAAAGACCAACGCGTAACACTCTGAGTGAGCTAAGGCAAGCTAGGAAGGATGTGCAAAAGGCTGCCAGGCAGTGTGCAAATGATTATTGGATCAAGTTATGTGAGTCCATTCAAATCGCAAGTGATAAGGGAGACATAAGAAGCATGTATGAAGGAATAAAGAAAGCTTGTGGTCCAGTGATCAAAAGAAGTGCACCATTGAAAACCCTTACTGGAGAAGTCATCACTGATAAGAAACAGCAGATGGACAGATGGGTAGAGCACTATTTGGAGCTTTACTCAAGTGAGACCAAACTAGCGGATGATGCTCTCAACGCCATAGAGGCTCTACCAACTCTTGACCACCTGGACACACTTCCCACCATAACAGAAGTTAAGTGTGCTATAAATGAACTTGCATCTGGCAAGGCTCCAGGTAAGGATGGGATTCCAATAGAGGTTATCAGGAGTGGGCAAGACACACTCACTATACAGATCCACCAGCTAATAGAGCTATGCTGGCGTGAAGGACAAGTCCCACAGGATTTCAAAGATTCAAGCATCATAACACTGTACAAGAACAAGGGCGATCGGAGCGACTGCAACAATTATAGGGGTATCTCACTTCTGTGTATTGTTGGAAAAGTATTTGCCAGAATTGTTCTGCGCAGACTTCAAGTCCTAGGAGATCAAGTCTACCCCGAATCACAGTGTGGCTTTCGACAGAACCGGTCTACCACTGATATGATATTCTCATTGCGACAAATGCAAGAAAAATGCCGTGAACAGAATCAACCACTGTTTATTGCCTTCATCGACCTCACAAAGGCATTTGATTTGGTCAGTCGTGAGGGTCTGTTCAAGGCACTAAAGAAGATTGGCTGCCCACCAACTCTTCTGTCCATTGTGGAATCGTTCCACACAGGCATGAAGGGTATAATCAAGTTTGATGGTGCAACTTCTGAAGAATTTGAAATCAAGAGTGGAGTTAAGCAAGGTTGTGTACTAGCTCCCACCCTCTTTGGAATATACTTTTCACTTCTACTGAAATATGCATTTCGTGATCAGGATGGTGGTATATACATTCACTCACGCTCAGATGGCGGCCTCTACAATGCTCAGAGATTGAAGGCTAAGACCAAAATTAGGAGGGTACTGATCAGAGAGTTGCTTTTTGCAGATGATGCTGCAGTTACGACCCACTCTGAGGAAGAATTGCAATGTCTACTATCTGCATTCTCCAATGCTTGTTCTGAATTTGGTTAACAATTAGCAAAAAGAAGACACAGATTATGTCACAAGGTGCACATGAGGTACCATCAATCTTTATTGACGACGCCGAACTAGAGATAGTAGACCATTTTACATATCTAGGATCAGTGGTAAATAGCAAATTATCCCTAGATCAGGAAATCAACATCCGGATTGGTAAGGCAGCAACAACAATGAACAGGTTAAGAAAAAGAGTCTGGGAGAACAGGAAGCTTACTGCCAAAACAAAAGTCCTTGTCTATCAAGCCTGTGTCCTTAGTACTCTTCTCTATGGCAGTGAAACCTGGACAACTTACTCACACCAAGAGAACAATTTAAACAGCTTTCATATGCGGTGTCTGCGAAGAATTCTTGGTATTAAGTGGCAAGACAAAATCACAAATACTGAAGTATTGGAAAGATCAGGTTGTGTGACAGTTTATTCCATGCTCAGTCTTCGTAGACTTAGATGGATAGGACATCTTAGGAGGATGGATGATGGTAGAATACCAAAGGATATCTTTTTTGGTGAATTACAGATGGGTAAGAGATCTCAGGGTCGGCCTCTACTACGATACAAAGATGTGTGTAAGCGGGACATGATTGATACAGGCATTGATAATGCACATTGGGAGCAAGTCGCCGCTGAACGTGTTGCATGGAGGGCAAATATCAGAAATGGAATAAAGTCAAAGGAGAAAATTATTGCAGAAAAGTCACACACCAAGCGTTTGAGACGTAAGATGGTGCATGATGGTGGAAATGACCACGTGTTCACATGCACCCACTGTGAACGGACATTTACAGCGCAAATTGGCCTTATCAGTCACACTCGCTACCGCCATAGTTAAAAGTTATTATGCCTTTTTAAAGCACAAACTATCGTCTGTCAAGACGGCAAGGTGCCAATGGAATGTTTCTGTTATTCTTTGATAATCTTTGCTTACTACTACGACATGCTTCCATATTTATTATCATGTTTAAAATTAAAAAAAAAATAAAACTTACCTCACTACGTTGGGTTTTTTCTTCTAATATTGATATTTCCACAGCTTTACCCCCCCCCCCCCTCTCTCTCTCTCTCCTCTCTCTCTCTCTCACACACACACACACACACACACACACACACACACATTTCCCGTATCAGGATCTTGCTTTAAGTGTTGCAGGAAATTTAGGTCTGAGTGTAGGGATGTGTAGGTGATCAGTCTTTTCCTCCCGTAGCAAACAACAAAAGATGTCACCGAAGACCTCGTGCGACAGTTCTCATGTCATTGTTAGTCTAGCGCCCTAATCAAGTCAACACATCCGCTTTACTACCCACTTCTGTTTCTAGCCCACGCTGTGTGACGTTGGTGATCATGTCTGTTCGCAACCATCTGTCTCGTATGCTGCCAATCACATCTGATACGTATGTTTCCCCGTGCCATGATGTTAAACTGTCCAGCACCTTCTCTCTTGGTCTCTTCATGTCTCTCTTTCAATCAGAAATAGAGAATCTAAAGTCCACAATACCAGACTCAGCTTGTAATTTAAGCTCACTGTCATCATTCTGTGAAGGGAAGTGCTCTAGAAATATTCCCCCTGAGATTCCCTTGATGTCTGTTGCAGAAGTATATAAATATCTCTCGAATCTCAAAGCAACAAGTTCAGAAGGCCTAGATGGTATCAGTAATAGAATTCTTCGGTGTGATGCACCTATTATTAGTGAGTCCTTAACGTTCATATATAACCAGTGCCTGTCCAAAAACTACTTTCCATCTGCCTTTAAAGTTGCTAAAGTGTATCCTCTACTTAAAAATGGCTCAACTGATATTAGCGTCTTGGGTAATTATAGACCTATTTCCTTACTATCGTCGCTATCAAAACCATTAGAAAAACACATGCATAAAATAACATTACATCATTTAATTAACAACGATCTAATAATTGACAGTCAATCTGGGTTTCGACCTAAATATTCTTGCCATAGTGCCCTTACAAAAATGACCGATAACTGGCATCTTTGTATCAACAATGGCAACATTTGTGGAGCAGTATTTGTAGACTTTAAAAAAGCCTTTGATATGGTAGATTATGATATTTTAATTAGAAAATTAAAACACATGAAGACTAGCACCAACATGGTGAACCTAATTACGTCATTTTTATCTGACAGACAACAAGTAGTGTCCTTCAATAACTGTCTATCAAGACCCACAAAACTTAATTTTGGGGTGCCTCAGGGCTCAATACTAGGTCCGCTGCTTTTTGCAGTGTATATTAACGATCTTCCTTTATACCTCAATACGTCGTGTGACCTATTTGCGGACGACTGTACTATTTACACAAGTCAAGAGAGCCTTTGTGACTTAGAGAGCTCTTTACAAAACGAACTTGACAACCTTAGTAGATGGAGCAATGAAAATCGCATGTTAATTAACATCGACAAAAACAAATCCATGCTAATGACGACCAGACAAAAACTACAGACCCTAGCCATAACTGAGACACCGCTCGAGCTCCACGTGGACACGTTACCTATAATTAATGTAAATGAACATAAAACATTAGGTCTTTTAATTGACAGACATTTAAACTGGAGCCCTCATTTTCACGTCCTTACCAAGAGAATAGCACAAAAAGTTTACCAACTTGCTAAAATTCAACACTTTTTGGATGAAAGCACACGAAAAATATTCTATGCATCCTATATCCAATAACCTCTCGATTATTGTTCCACAGTCTGGGATGGTTGCCCAAAATCTAATATGAAACGATTGTGTTCGCTTCAAAACCGCGCTATACGTCTGGTTTCTAGCATAAAGCACGTTGAAAGTAATAAATTATACAGCCATCTAAGACTTCTACCACTTCAAAAGCGCTTCCTTTTTAACAAAGCCAAATTAGTTAATAAAATTATATCTGAAAATACCCCAGAGTATCTTCTACCGTTAATTCAATCTAATGCAATGAACAGTAAGCGCTTAAATTTATTACAGCTTCCTAAGCCTAGATTGGACTTATACAAAACTTGTTTCGCATATTCTGGTGCTCACTTGTGGAATAGCCTTCCACCAGAACTGAAAACACCAATGGTTCCCTACACATTCAACCGAAAACTCTTTCAATACTTATTTCATACCGACTATATGCCTCCATAAGTCACCTACTAGTATCATTTTTCATGAGTGAGAGTGAGTGAGTATACATGCGTGTGTGCCTGAGAGTGTAAAAGTGAGTGGGTGTGTGTGGACACATGTGTGAGAGATTTAGTTAGAGAATGAGTGAATCTAAGAGAGTGGGTGTGTTGTGTGTCTGCCTGTCTGTGTGATAGAGTGTGAAAGTTAGTGAGTGAGTGTGAGTTAGTGAGTCAGCGAGTAAATGAGTGAGTAAGGAAGCGTGAGTGAGTGAGAGAGAATTTGTGGGTATGCGTGTATGTGCTCGAATGAGTGAGTGTGAGAGTGAGTTAGTGTGTAAAAGAGAGAGCGTGGGTGAATGAGAGAGTGCATGAGAAAGTGTGATGTATGTGTGTGCATGTCTGGATGGGTGTACATGTGTGTGTACATGTGTGTATCTGCGTGTGCCTCTGTATGTATGTCTGTACGTGTGTTAAGGTGTGCGTTCATGTGTTTATATTCGTTTATATGCATGTGCGTGTACATATGTGTGCATAGATGAATGTGTGTGCGTGTGTGTGTGTGTGTGTGTGTGTGCTCGTGTATGTATCGTATATCTTTGTATGTGTAAGTGTGCATGCATGCAGTGTATGCGAGGGAGTGTATATTCGGGTGTTATGTGAGTACGTGTGAGTAAGTATATGGATGTGTGTGGGTGTGTGTATGTACATGTGTGTGTGAGAAGAGAGAGAGAGAGAGAGAGAGAGAGAGAGAGAGAGAGAGAGAGAGAGAGAGAGAGAGAGAGAGAGTTGAGCACACGCATTTCATGTAACATGCTATTCCATATTTTTTATGTATTCTCATCTTTCATATTACGAGGTATCGTTTAATGCCACTTGATTGTCCTGTAACATGCCATTCCATATATATGTGTATATGTATATGTATATATATATATATATATATATATATATATATATATATATATATATATATATATATATATATATATATATATATATATATATATATATATATATATATATATATGTTCGTGTATGTGAGTGCATGATTGTGTGTATGTGTGCATGCATGCAGTGTATGCGAGGGAGTATGTATTTGTGTGTGTGTGTAAGTATGTGTATATAGGTGTGTATGTGTGCGTGGGGATATGTGTGTATTTGCGTGTGTATATTGTGTGTATGCTCGTGTGTGCATGTGTATATGCTTTCTTGCGCACGCGAGGGAGTGTGTATTTGATAGCAAGAGGGTGTGTGTCTGTCTGTGTATGAGTTAAAGTGAAAGAGAGTGTGATATTGAGTAAATGAAAGATGGAGAGAGTGACTTAATGGGTGAAATAGTGATTGCGAGTGAGAGAGAGAGAGAGAGAGAGAGGGGGGGGGAGTGAGCGAACGAGAGAAGACAGTGGAAGAATGGTATTGTTAATGTGTGTATGTGTGCGGCCATTGTTTGTGAGTGTCTATGGGTGTGTGTTAGTGAGAAGAGAGCGAGAAAGACAGAGAAAAAAAAAAAAAGAGAGAGAGAGAGAGAGAGAGAGAGAGAGAGAGAGAGAGAGAGAGAGAGAGAGAGATTTAAGCGCACGCATATCATGTAACATGCTATTCCATATATGTTGTGTATTCTCATGTTCATATTACCATTTTGAATGCCAACTGATGTTATAATTTATAACATGAACACATGTACATCACTGTAGAGTGGGTGAGAGAATTAGAGAGTATGAGAGAGAGAGAGAGAGAGAGAGAGAGAGAGAGAGAGAGAGAGAGAGAGAGAGAGAGAGAGAGAGAGTTGAATTGCATCACTAATGTTTAAGTTACAAAATGTATATGTACATTTTCTTTACAATTTTGCGACAATGCTCACGACAATCGTCACTGTATGTGTGTGTAAAGTGTGGGAGTTTGATCATAATAGTAGGTTGGGGATGGGGGGATGTGTGTGTGGGTGGGCGGGGTGGGATTGTGTGGGTGGGTGGGGGATTTGTGTGTGGGTACGTGCGGGAATGTATGGGTTGGCGGGGAGATGTGTGTGTGGGTGGGGATGTGTGTTTGGCTAGATGGTTGTGGGTGAGTGGGTGGAGGAGGATATGTTGGTGGATGATTGATGATGGGTTATGGGATGGGTGGGGGTATAAGTATGGATGGGGAGATGTGGGTGTGGGGATATGTGGTGGGTGGGAGATATGTGCAGGTGGGGGTGGTTGTGGGTTTGGGGGTGTGGGTGAGGGATGTGTATGGGTGTGTGATGTTTGGGTGGATGGGTGGGGAGTGTATGTGGGTGAGATATGTGTGGGGGCTGTATGTGGGTTGGGGAGGGGTGCATGATGGGTGTGGGTGATGGATTAGGAGATGTGTGTGTGTGTGGGTGGGGGATATGTCTGGCTGGGTGGTGGTGTGTGGCTGGATGGAGGATGTATGTGTGGGTAGTGAGGGTGTTTGTAGTTGGGGGATGTGTGGATGGGTAGGAGATGTGTGGGGAGATGTGTGTGTGGGTGAGGGATGTGTCTTTGGGATGTGTGTGGGTGTGGTGTTGTGTGGGAGGGGAGCTGGTTGTGGATAAATGATGTGTGTGTGGGTGGGTGAAGGTGTGGTTGGGTTTTCGGGTGGGTGAAGGATGTGTGTGAGGGTGGGGATGTGTGTTTAGATGGGTGGTTGGGGTGTGTGAGTGTGGCTGGGTAGATAGGAGATGTATGTGTTGATGAGTGGGTAAGGGATGTGTGGGTGTTAGTGGTTGAGGGATAAGTACTGTGTCTGGGGATGAGTGTATGATTTGGGGATGTGTGTGTGGGTTGTGTGTGCGTGGAATGGGAGGTGTGTGTTGTGAATGGGGGATGTGTTGGTGGTGTGGGGATGTGTGGGAGGGATGTATGTATGGGTGGGGAGATTGTGCGTGGGTGGGGATGTGTGTGTATATGGGTAGGGGTGTGTGGTTAAGGGATGTTGTGGCTGGGGGATGGGTGGATGGAGGATGTGTGGTTGGGTAGAGGATGTGTGGGTGGTGATTGTATATGAGTAAGGGTGTGTGGTTAAGGGCTGTTTGGTTGGGGAATGGGTGGGTAGAGTATGTGTGGGTGGGTAGAGGATAGTGGGTGGGTGAGTGTGTGCAGGTTAGGAGATGGTGGGGGATGTTTGTAGGTGTGGGCTCGGGATCTGTGAGTGGGCTGGGGGAGATGGGAGATTATGTGGGTGGGTGCGGAATTTGTGTGTGGGTAGGTGCGGAATATGTGAGTTGACGGGGAGATGTGTGTGTGGTTGAGGAATGTGTGTTTGGCTGGGTGGGTGGATGTGTGTGGGTGGAGGAGGATATGTGGGTGAGTGATTGTTGGTGGGTAATGGGACGGGTAGAGGATATGTGAGTGGGTGGGGAGATGTGTGTAGGTGGGGGATGTGTGGGTTATTGAATGTATGCGTGCTTGGGGTGTGGGTGTATGGGATGTATGGTGGGTGAGAGGTTTGTGTGGGTGGGGAGATGTGTAGGTGCAGGGATGTTGTGGATGGGTGGGGGAATGTATGTGTGTGTGGGTTATGTGTGTGGTTGGGTGGGGGAGTTGGAGTGAATGGGGGATGTGGTGGGTGGGTTGTGGATGTGTCTCATAACATAGTAATATGCATTGTTTATGTTTACAAAATTCATGTGACAATGTTTTTTCCTATGCACTGTTAATGAAAGAAAGCTGAGTGAGTGGAAGGGCCGAATGTAAGACGGGCCTGCGTGCCCAATTTGTTACCCTTTGAAAATAAAGTCTGTTCGTTCGTTCGTTCGTTCGTTCTCCACTCCTCAAACTTTCCGGTTGTGACAACAAACCACAGCTTTCCCCGTTCTCATAACACGCACAAAGAATGTGACTGAATTCTTCTGATGCGAGTAACCAGCTCTCTTTTTAAGTTAATTTCTTTCAAGATATCTCCATTAACTAACGCCACAAGGCATGGAAAAAGGAATACAATTCTGGTTATATGATAGTATCTTAAAACCAATCATGTTGTTGTTAGTCTACACAAAATACACTACTTGGACATAGTTCTTACACTTCGTTAACAGTTGTGTAGCTGCGTTGAATTAAAGCGTAATTAATTGTATAATAAAATTAATTTTTTTGAATTAAACATAGATTATATTTTATTGACCAAATACAGCGACTATTATTCCCTCGTTGATATGAGAATTGATTATGCCTGTGTCTTATTTTACCTGCGTTCGTTTGAAATAATTCGAAACTATTTAATTTTGTGTGTTCTTACATTTGCACTACGTGCCGTAACTCGTAGATTTATGATGTGAAAGGGGAAGCAACAACAGAATAAGAGTAAAATTACAACTTTGCTGACTTTTGTATTCTGTTACAAAATGATCTTTTTATAGTCCATAACATGATGCGTTGGTAATCATGTTTGTCCGCAGCCTTTTTGCAGTGTATTCACTGGTACAGGAACGGAGCATAATGGGACGACCCGTTGCTGTGAAGTGGAACCGTGACTAACTAACTAACTAACTAGCCTTTTGTCTTGTGTAAAAAAAAAAAAAAAAAGGACACTCGGAAATTTAAAAACAAAACAACATCAAAGTAACAGATTGTGTCTAAATGTGCATTTCAAGTAAAAGACGTTATTTTGGGGCAAGTGCAGACATCCAGATATCTAGGTTCATGAATAACATGAGATGAAAGTTGCATCACTGAAATAAAAAACATAATAGGACAAGCAAACACTGCATTCTATCAAATGAAGAACGTTTTGTGCAATAAGTCATTGTCCTTGAAGGATAGAAAGATAGTTCTTTTATGTTACATAGAACCAGTTTTAACATACTGCTGCGATTCTTGGACAATTAGTAAGCAAGTGAAAAACATCCCTGGAAGCCTGGAGATGTACTACTGTTTGGCGGAAAAGCCTGGACATTGAACAAGCAACTAGAGAGTCCTATAGAGGCCGTGGAGATGAGAATATATAGAAGAATATGTCGTATTTCATGGTAACAAAAACAGTCAAATACAAAGGCTCTAGAAAAGCCTGGAATGAAAAGCGAGATGATGAAAGAAATAAAAAATGTAGCAAGTGATATATTTCGGTCACGTTTAAAAACAAAATACTCTTATAAAAACCATACTCGAGGGCAACGATGAGGGAAAGCGAGCAAGAGGTATACCACAATGCAAGTGAGACGACAACATCAATAGATAGACGAATATCAATCTGACAGAATGTACAGGCATGGCGAAAGACAGGCAGTGTTGGAGATCCATTGCAGCCAACCTTCATTGTGGAAACGACACATGACTGATCGGTCGATGAGAAGAATGCTGAAAGTTAAATGGATAGCCAATCTGAGCAATCTGGACACCTTGATGGAAACTAAATCGCAAAGACAACTTATTACAAACATCAGAAAGAGACAGTCATTATTTTTGACCACGTTATGAGAAGATACAAACTGGAACATATCGTGACAACCGGAAATAGTTGTGGAAAGAGAGATAGAAGATACAGCGTGAGAAGATTCTTCACTGTCTTGTGTCATGGCATGGAAGGGTGTCAACACACGAATTGATCCATGGCGTCGGAGATCGCAATTTGTGGACAAGCATGATCGCCCACATCAGCCGGCCATGCCCTAAATACTGATGATGACTGTCAATAATTTCTGATAGCAATGGGATTCCGTGAAATGATGCAAACTACCCAGCATCTTCTCTCTCATTTCCCCCTACCTCTCCTACCTTCCAACTTCTCCGTGGTCACTACGTACTCCGACTTTCTTCTTTTCACGGCGTGCCAACAGAATATGAACTGTCCTCTTCTGATGTGAGTAACCAGTTCCCTCTGGAGTTATCTTGTTTCGAGGTATATTTATTGCTGGTTTTATTCTAACATGGTGTTCTCATCATTATTCTATAAAATCATATATCCGCATCTTCCACCCAATTCCTCACCAGCCTGCTAATTGTCCATGATTCGTTTCCGTACATCAAGACTGGTTCAATATAGCTTACTGGAACTCGTTTTCACACCTTTATTGACCAAACAAAGCAAATCTTGCAGAGAATAATTTTATCTTGCATAGGCTTTCGACCAACTCACCCTGAACCACTCGTGGACTTGTTCACCTTTGGTTGGATTTTGCAATAATATTTTTTCTACATGATGAAGTTGCCAATCTCATGCCAATCTTCCTTAGTCTCCTCTTACGAGATGTGTGGTATCTTAAAAGGTTAATTGCTGTTCTTCCCTTCAGGGCACCGGTAAAACACAGGCATGTAAGTTTATAAGTAAGCGACCTGTTTACACGTCTTTATATGCATTGGCAACACGGTGCTGGACTCATATTTTTTAAATCAAACGTCACTCGGTGAATAATGTGGGCAGTATAATACCAGCCGTGTTTACATTCCAAGACATGTCCTGATACTCGTTTCAGTTTGGGTGGGCCTAAGAGCACGGTCAGTTATAAGTTCAAATCCGCCTCCATGTTGGTGGAAGCCATCACAGCCGAGCCGTCAATCGAGCGTCTAGCTGCTGAGTTATCGCAGCTCCCTACAATATGTGTGATAATTGGTAATTGGCACAGATTGTGAGACTGGATAATTGACACAGCTTGTGAGATTGGATAATTGACACAAATTGTGAGATTGGATAATTGACACAAATTGTGAGATTGGATAATTGACACAAATTGTGAGATTGAATAATTGGCACAGAGTGTGAGATATGATAATTGACACAGACTGCGAGATTTGATAATTGACATAGAGTGTGAGATTGAATAATTGGCACAGATTGTGACATTGAATAATTGACACAGGTTGTGAGATTGGATAATTGACACAGAAGATGAGATTGGATAATTGACACAGGTTGTGAGATTGGATAATTGACACAGATTGTGAGATTGGATAATTGACACAGAGTGTGGGATTGAATAATTGGCACAGATTGGGACATTGAATAATTGACACAGGTTGTGAGATTGGATAATTGACACAGAAGATGAGATTGGATAATTGACACAGGTTGTGAGATTGGATAATTGACACAAATTGTGAGATTGGATAATTGACACAGAGTATGACATTGAATAATTGGCACAGATTGTGACATTGAATAATTGACACAGATTGTGAGATTGGATAATTGACACAGATTGGGACATTGAATAATTGACACAGTTTGTGAGATTGGATAATTGACACAAATTGTGAGATTGGATAATTGCCACTAGGTGTGAGATTGAGCAATTGACACAAGTTGTGAGATTAGATAAATAACACATGGTGTTAGATTGGATAACTACCACTAGGCGTGAGATTGAATAATTGACACAGATTGTGAGATTTGATAATTCACACAATGTGTGAGAATGAATAATTGGCACAATGTGAGAGATTGAATAATTGACAAAAGGTGGGAGATTGAATAATTGCCACTAGATGTGAGATTGGATAATTGACACAAAGTGTGAGATTGAATAATTAACACAAGGTGTGAGATTTAATCATTGACACAAGGTGTGAGATTGAATAATTGACACGGGGCGTGAGAATGGATAATTGCTACTAGGTGTGAAATTGGATATTTAACACGAGGTGCCATAATTAGCACAAGATGTCAGGTTACATCATCATCATCATCACCATCATCATATCATCTCCATAATAATCATTACTACTATCATAACAATCATAATCATCATCATCACTATCGTCATCACTATTATCACCACCATAATAACAATCATCATAATCACTATCAACCTCGGCGTCATTAACGGCGTCGAGATCATTAACATCCACCACAATCAGCACTATCAACATCACTATTATCATCGCTATGCCATCTTCTCCTTCATCTTCTTCTTCTTCTTCTTCTTCTTCTTCTTCCTCTTCTTTTTCTTCTTCTTCTTCTTCTTCTGCTTTTCGTTTTCGCCCCCTAGGACCAGGTTATGAAGGAAATTCTACAAGCTACTGCAGTTGACAATGAGTTGCACTCCTATCTACATAGCTGATGGCACTGAATGTCTGTCTCTAGTTTTATCAATCTGTTTCCAGGTTTAGCAAACAATGCGTCTAAATTTCTCGGTGAGCTTCCAGTGCTTTCCCCGATTCAAACAACTTAATAGACAAGGGCAAATTATACACGCGTTTGAAGATGGAGCTTTTGATGCACAAACTGGCTGTTTGTGTGAATCAGATACCCATTCATCCACCAGTCGTGCCAGACAGACAACAGTGAGCCCGTCTCTGGATTCCCCGTCTCTGGCGATATAAATCAACAATCTGCTTCTGATTGTAAATACATATGGCGATGCAAATAAATTATCCAGAATTGTCTGTTGCCTTCTTTTAATGTCTTCAATTTACACAATGTCCCTAAGATTAGAGTTAACTCTTTCGTTCCCGGCAATGACTACATTAATCGTAATACATATGTGCCGACTGTGCGGCGAAGGGTTTTAATGCAATTCGTAATATCGCATACAGCGTTCGAAACACAGCTGCGGATGATATGGAAGTAGTCCGTCTTGCACTTTTCCCCATACAATGGTATGAGTTCTGGTCGTTCAGAAAGCAATGGAAAACTACTGAACGTAAACTTGCCTATGAATCACAAAGAGCCAAAAAATTTTGAGGTTGACTGCGACGTCCTGTACAGGATATGCAACTAACTTTTTAAAAATACATACATATACTTACCTCTCTCCCTCCCTCCCTCCCTCCTCACATATCTGCCTGTGTATCAAATACCTACCTACACATACATGTAGACAGGCAGGAAGGCAGACAAGCAGGCAGGCAGATAGACAGACAGACAGACAGACACACACACACACACACACACACAGGCAGGGACAATTACTTTTATTTTCTTATAAGAATACTGCAGTCACTTTAAGCACGAGGAGAACTGGCAGGTGATTGAGAAACTTCCTTTCATGTCGTGAAGAGAGTGCGTTTTGCCAAGTACTTGATGTCGATGACCGCATCGCTGTTGTGGGTTACTCGTATGTCATGACTAAACTAAACATATCGTTTGCTGGAAACACACAGGCACGTGTAAGACGGTGTTTATTTACAAGTCATTTACAAAACAGTAATCATGAAAATTGATTCAACAATGTGACATGTGTAGTAAGTTAGCACGTTCAGGGGGTTACTGTCATCACCAAAATACTGCAATATAATATATTATACTATATATATATATATAGATAGGATATAGAGATAACTGTGGCCAAAACAATGCCGAAAACGAATAAAGTTAAAATATTATCTAGGAAACTCGACAAAATAAAGACACACAGATACAAGCTACCGTTTTTATCAAATTCATTACCATCGTACACCCCCTTCCCCCCCCCCCCCCCCCCAAAAAAAAAATAAAAATAAAATTACTTAGCAAGGAAACTGAAATCACACATTAACAAACAAGCCATCCTCATGTCTGAATTCATCATCATTGTGTGTCATGCTGGTAAGCGTCAGCGCTTTTGCTTCACCATCCTACACGATCAACAGAGTCGTGAATCAGATCTTTGCTGTTGTCTCGACCACACCATGTGGCCAAGCGATCTAGGTATTTATTTCTCTGCCTTCCCCTTGTTCTTTTCTTCTCAATTTTGCCTTTTATCACCATGTTCTATAGTGTATTTCCTCGCATAACGTGCCCCAAAATTGTGACTGTCTGTGTCTAATTTCTCTAATCAGTTTGCAATTTTTATTTGCTTCTTGTAGGACTTCTCATCATCTCATCATGTTCCTCTTGTACCTTGCGGTGTCGAGGTGAAGTATAAACAGCGGGAGAGTGCCCGCTTATGGGCGCTTGTAGGACTTGCTCATTGGTTTCTTTTTCTGTCCATAGTCATTTATCATTTACTGCCAATATAGTACCTTGCGGTGTATGGCAGAGGGGTCTTTGAGCCTGAGGAATAAAGGCCGCCTGGCTAGTGCAGTCGCCGCGAACTGTGCAGGTTAGGATTTTCTTTTTGCCCCCGACAGAAAAAAATCCGACACCTTACCGAGGGATCGAACCCGGGCCTCCCGAATGAGAGTCCGGCGTTCTAGCCTCTCGGCCAGCCGCTCCTCCATAGTATTCTTTGCATTTTCCTCAGAAGCCACATTTCCACTGCAATTAGATGTTTTTCAACTTCTCTGCTCATCGTCCACGTTTCACATCTACACAAAAGTACAGGTTCTATGTGGCACTTCAAAACACAATGTCTGAATTAAATACCATCAAATCAGAACAGTCACAACTGTAAATTCAGCAAATGAAAGAAGGAAAAAGGAAAGAGAGTGAAGCTTGTTCAACCTCGTCTATATAATATATACACGTGAAAGATGGATAGAGAATAGATACGTGTTAGAATAAAGAATATTGAATTTCGATCTATTCACTTTATAGGATAGCTAACTCTCAGTACGCACCTGAAGAGATGCAGCCAAATACGGCAGCAAAGGCATCAGCATCCTATTGTGTATAGTTTCGTTGTTTAGACTTAATTATCAACAACAGTTTAAACATCGCACATTCTTTCTGATGTTAACTAAGTCAAGCAGAGGATTAATATTGATGCCATGTTGTGTATTGGTTACATGGTGTTAGCACCATATAACTAGACTAATCGGCGAGATTATTGTGATGAATAGAACACAGGCCGCATTTACTTCTCGGGAAATTTGCAGGAACCAGTTTTAGGCTGGGTCGACCTCGGAGTCCAAGTCAATGGTGGACAAAGACCTCCCCGTCCGGTGATAACCCATGACAAACTTTACATAAATATTACAATCTACAGTATTCTCTATTCGTATGGGAAGTGTTAGGACTATCAAATTTGTATAGGATTGAGTGCACCAGGATTAGGTGGTCAGTCTTTTCCTGTGGTAGCGAACGACAAGAACTGACATCGAAACCTTGTCAGACCAAAATTATGCCATTGTCAGAATAACGTTCTAACCATTACACACACGCTTCCGCTTGTCTAAGCATACCATCTACAAATTATATTCTGAAGATGGCTAGGAAAGCTGTATTTTAAAGAATCCAATAGAGGTTGAAACAACATTAGTTATTATCAAGTCTATCTCAATAATTGCCACCTCAAGTCACTAATTACCGTGTATACACACCTGTCTATCCGTCCGTAAATTAGTCTGTCAGTCTGTCTGCTTGTCTCTCTGTCTGTCTGTCTACTGTCTATCCATGCATGCATCCATACATCCACCCATCCATGCTTCATCCATTAAAATGCCCGCCCGTCCTTCCCCCATCCGTCCGTCAGCCGGTCTGTTTGTCTTTTGTTTATCTGTCTTTGTGTCTGCTTGTCTGTCTACACAAGAAGACACACCTCCGGCCCACCAACCAGCGATCTGGGCTGAGGAAAGTATATAGGGTTTATTTTTAATGACGGTTCAGTGTTTGAAAATATTGCCGGTCCAAGTTTTGTATTCACCCTCTGCAACATAATAGGTAAATACAAAACAAGCACTCAATAAATCAATCATGTGCCATGCTGGAAAGCGTGAGCGGTCATGACTCGCCATTTCACTCTATCACCAGAGTCGTGGATCAGCTCAGTGTTCCTGTCTCGTCCATGCCATGTGGCCAAGCCATCCAGGTATTTTTCTCTCTGTCTTCCTCTTGGTCTGTTCCCTTCGATCTTGCCAGTTGTCACTAAGTTCTCCTATCCATTTCTTCACATAACATGTCCACACAATTGTGACTGTCTACGTCTAATTTCTCTAATCAATTTACGATTTTTATTTGTCTCCTGTAGTACTTGGTCATTGGTTTTTCTGTCTGTCCATGGCATTCTTTGCATTTTCCTCAGAAACAACATTTCTGCAGCTATCAGATGTTTTTCAGCTTGACTGCTCAAGCACTGCACAGTCATTAAAAATACACCCTGTATATCATCAGGAGAGTTGAAATTATCCGCCTCACAGGTCAGCATAACAGAATAGATAAGAGCTCGCCTCTTAAACTTCTGATGTGCTGGTGTCGAGGTAAAGGGTTCGACCTCTAAACCGACCAGTTGCACAAAAATATTAACTTCTTGTCCTTGACTTGGGGACGTAAAATACAAGTACCTTAGAAGTCAGAGCGTTGGCCTGATGGCGAGAAACACTGGTAATAGGAAAGCTAATCCACTCGCAAAATTCAGCCAAGTGCACTAGAAGTAGTAGCACGAGGTTATACTACGTATGAGTTTTTAAAATAAAACACCTCCTCGCTTCGAACTGAAAACATTGGTAATTAGAGCCGCACAAACTGGTAAGTGCACTTGTCTACACAGACAGAGATCAAACGCGGCCTCTCTGTGACGTCATGAGACCTCAGCCATTTCCTCGTTAGATAACAGTGGAAGAGAAACTGTCGGACAACAGCGACGGCCTCACACTGGCGCTGGTTTCATGAAGGTCACTCATCTTTTTTTTGGTATTGTTTGTTTTTACTGTCGAAAAAAAGGAAACTGATAGCGGCAGCAATAGGAGCAACCAACAGAAGAAAAAGAAGACGAAGGAGCAGAAGAAGAGAGGAGGAGGAGAAGGAAGAAAAAGAAGAGGAAGAAAAGTGGTGTAGGAAGAGGAGGAAAGAAGAAGAAGAAGAAGAAGAAGAAGAAGAAGAAGAAGAAGAAGAAGAAGAAGAAGAAGAAGAAGAAGAAGAAGAAGAAGAAGAAGAAGAAGAAGAAGAAGAAGAAGAAGAAGAAGCAGGAGGAGGAGGAGGAGGAGAGGAAGAAGATTAAGAAGAAGAAGAAGAAGAAGAAGAAGAAGAAGAAGAAGAAGAAGAAGAAGAAGAAGAAGAAGAAGAAGAAGAAGAAGAAGAAGAAGAAGAAGAGGAGGTGGAGGTGGAGGAGGATAACGAGGAGGAGGAGGAGAAGAAGAAGAAGACAAATCAGACACACTACCTCTAAGCATTATTGACTCCTTCCACTCCCCTTTTTCCAGACAGAAAGAAACAGATTTTAAACCTGCACTCAGCCTAACAAACGAAGTCTGCCTTTATAATTGCGCTGTATGCAAAGCTCTGCAGGGGCTTTTCCCTTCTGTGCACTCTAATATGCAAAATCGATGACAAAAATAGGAAGATATATCTGTGAATGGCAGTTAACGCAATTCCATGAACTGCGATACAAGGACAGTATTACTTTGTGTGTGTGTGTGTGTGTATATATATATATATATATATATATATATATATATATATATATATATATATATATATATATATATATATATATATATATATATATATATATATATATATAAACACGACTTCACAACATTGAATATAATAAACATTATTATTCAATGCGCGAAATAATAATATCTACAAAAAGTGTAGAAATCACACAACATAAAATACAGTAACTAGATAAATCCTTAAAGCTAAAATATATACACATATTTGCACAGTAATATAAATCTCTAACACGGTAATTTTAAACTGACTATCATGTCTTTCTGTTTGCAGATCTATTAATCTATGCAGATTAATCATGATTGTTTTATGCAATCTTTAACATGCGACTAATTTGCGTATTAAAAAACTGACAATTGACAACTGACAATTTAGACAATTGAAATTACAATGTGATTATGTGTATATTTCAGCTTGAAGGATTTATCTATTTACTTTACGTTATTTTGTATGATTTCGGCAGTATGTACCCGACGAGATGCAGCGAAATATGCCAGCAATAAACCGTGCAATCTATTGTTTGTGTCTTCGTCAGTCAAAGTGAATACGGGTAAACATTGTTGTGATCAACAAAATGCTCAAAAACAAACGGAACAAACAAGCGGTGCAAGAAAATAAAACGTTGATTATTATCTACAACAATTATTAACGATGTATTCATTTGCACTCTAGTCACATCCATAAGTGCTCACTCAGTCTTCTTTCATAAACATTGAATATATGTGTTGTAGCTCCCCATGTAAAAGACTACTCGCATACCAATATTCTCGCGTGATATTTCCACCTCCCACCAGTTCAGATTCCACTGGCCTTACGTTTACAGCTGCACAACATGCTTCTGACCAGAAATCATTTGAGATGGAACTCACAGTTTACTTGTTATTATTTAACTCCCCCTGTCTATACAATACCTGATCTTGACTGTTATAAAGACAAGAGAAGTAACGGCTGCAGTAGGATATAACAATATAAAATGAAAGCAGTTAGCTATGTGGGTCTCCTGCTCAGAAGTCGCACATATCTAACGGCTTTCATGTTGTATTGTTATTAAAGACAACACTGTTTGAGGCCGAAATTCCCCTTACTAGACAAAAGTGGATTAGTTATAGAATCATGAAATATGAAAGCTATTTTTTTTTTTTTTTTGCGTTCGCGCGCTTTGAACTCAAATGTAGGTCATATTCGTGCTACACCTTATAGTGCACTGGACTGATGTTTGCGTGTGATTAGCTTTCCCTATTACCAGTGTCCCTCTCCAACAGGCGAACCCAATCCGGCTATTGGGGTACTTGAAATGTACGTCCCCAAGTCAAGGGTGATAAGTCACCATTTTTGTCCAACTGGCCAGTGTAAGGGCTGAACCTCTAAGAAACAAACTTCCGTGACTGTCCACCACTCGCCAAACTCCGATCCAACCTAACTTAATACAGTGAGAATATCCACGAACACGAGAAGTGAAATTGGTCAGTTTTACAAGAACAGGGTCACAAGTGGCAGAACAGATGTAGCGGTAGAGCCTTCGTCAGCGCACATACAACAAATATAAACTAATACAGCTACACAACAAATATACAACAGATTTTTAACTGCTGCACGTCCGTCGCCAGAATAGGAACCGAAATAAAGATTCCTACATTTCTGAAGTTAACAACAATAAGTTAACAACAATAAGTTAACAACAATAAGACTGGTAATCACCTGGCCGTCGATGGGCAGCTTGTTTTCATGATAAAACTAGTCACTATATATTTCAATGCTATATAGTACAATGCTATATAGGATAGTGCTGTATATTACAATGCTATATATTACAATGGTACATATGCTGAGTTGAGCTAAGTACCGACATCACTTCACTTAGGATATTTCCATATGCGCTCCGTCCCCTCGTTCAACAGTCAGCGAAGAGACACAGTGCTAACCGTTCCCACCGCCATCTGATTGCATGTTCTCCTGGTCTTCCATCTCAGTTTTGAAATTCTACAAGAACCACTGCCAATCTCCCGCAATCTCATCCTTTCCGCATACGGGTTCTCAATCTGTTCCTCCACCTTCTCCACCTGGTCCCACAAACGCAGGACCACCTCTCCCTTGTCCATAGGTAATCGACCACCGAGAAGTGCATTCCCTGCCAGCCTATAAGCCTGTTCATTCCCCCCCCCCCCCACCCTCCGCACACGAAACATTCCTTTCTCCACTTTACTATTCATACTCCCTGAGTCTGTGGTTAAGACAATATATTACAATGCTCTATTTTTTTATTTTTTTTGCATATCCCTTACAGGACGTTGCAGTCAACATCAGCATTTTTCAGCTGCTGTTGATATACTAGGCAAGAGTACGCTCAGTGGTTTGCCATTGCTTTCTGAGCGACCGGCTCACATACTCCGTAAGTTACCAACGCGGTGAGAACAGCTACCGATTCTCGTGCAGATTACGTTACTCACGAGAATATACGGATTACGGAGAAAGACATTAACCCCTAGGCCAGGGAGACCGGCTTGCTCTATATAACAATGCTATATATTACAGTGCTGTGTAAGAAACATGAACAGACACAAAACTGCATGGTCATGCTCGTTGTCTTGGACATTTAACATGTTGCATGTCGTTCTGAAGGACTTTGCGATCATTTTGTCATTACTTTCTGAACTAGAAGTCACCGTTTAAATCCAGCTGCCATGTGTAGGTAATGAACTCCGTTAACCCTCCGTCAGCATACCGGAAGTTTAAGCTCGAGAGCGTTAATCCGTTCGGCCACATTAACTTCATCATTGGGCATTATCTGAACGTATTAGAAAAGTTGTAGCTGTAGTGAAGTATCAAGGTGTGCATTCAGTTGTAATTTGAGGTATGGCGTCCGGCCTGTAGCTTCATTTACTCTAGGTCACAGGAATGGTAACAGTCAGAAGCAAGGCTGCCACCAGAACTGTCTCTATAGACACGCATTATAATGTGGATGTGAGTTAGTCACATACACAAATATGTCAAGAACCCCCACCCCCATCCCCACCCCCGGCAAGTATTCAATTTGAACCACTACAATTCCAACATAAATAGGAGGGGGTGGGGTGGGTGGGGGTATAAATATTCAGCCTTGTTCAACCTGCTTCTGCAACGTCCATTATAGCTTAGGTCCGTATTTTGTGAGTTTTGATATTCTTTCCTTTCTTTGTTCTTTTTCGAGTTAGTCCTAAACAGGACTGGTTATATTTTGTCCTCTTTGCTCTTCGGGTTCGGTTGGGCCTTATAGAGTTCACGCTGACTGACAATTTCATTATTGCGTAGAAATGGTCCTGATGAGGACCGGTCCTGAGGAGGACCTGCCAGGTTCATTAGTCTCCCAGTTGTTCGTTGCTTGCTCTAAAAGGACTTGTCTTGAACTCTCTTAGTCCTCGCAAGTACTGGTGTTAAACTCATGTAGTCCACACACTAAGATGTACATTTATACCAACGCAGAGAATGCATGGTTCAGTTTTCAAAGAACAGCTAAGGCTGTTTATAATTTACCAAAACTTGCCGACTCTATGTACAAGGTCAAGCGGTCACGTAGACATGCTGCTGTCCGCCACACACGTGAAAGCAACTGCTTGCACGAGGCTGAGGCGGACACAAGTTGTATCTGTCATTGCTGGAATCACCAAAGTATGCTCCCTTGTGCTCCCTGAAGCTGGTCATCTTGTCATCCAAGCCTGGAATGATCCGGGCCATATCCTCAAACTTGGCATTTCTCCTCAGAAACAAAGATATCGTGACAACAGCTGCCAATTCTGAGGACAAGAAACCGAGGCCTGCCGTGAAGAACGACCACCCGTACTCATAGCTGAATCCACCGCTGTTTTTCTGGAAATATAAATCACACTGAGGTTAAAGATTACTGGAGGTTAAAGAATATGAGAGACTAAATGTTATAGACTGTTAAAGATTATGACATGGTAAAGATTATAAGAGGTTAAACATTATAAGAGGTGTTAAATTATGAGAGGTAAGAGGTTATGAGTGGTTTAAGAATTTGAGAGGTTAAAGATTATTAGATGGCTATTCTAGTAGCTAAATGATCGTTGTTACGTACATTTCCCTAACCGTTGCAGATTCTCTGTAGATTCATTTGTAGAGAAAACCATATTCGCTTACATTACATACTCTATTAAACCGCATCTCGTTTACATTTGTTGATAAGAATTGCCAGACTTTCATTTTAGTAAAGTAAAGCACCCTTTTACTCGCTATATGACGTTATTAGGCATATGGTGCTAAACCCACATTTGTATAGACTAATCGGCACGCGGTGGGCGATGTGGTCAGCATCATTTACTTCCTCAGACATTTCCTGGTACCAGTTTTAAGCTGGGTCGACCTGAGAACCGAAGTCAAATTGACAATTCAAATCCGCCGCATTTCGGGTCGAACCCATGACCATACGGTGGGCGGGGCAGTGCATAGCCACCGCGGCTTCTAGAATTATTTACTGATATACATTTATGAAGTTCTTTGCATATGCTTTACATGACATCGCAGTTAGCCCCAGTATATTTTGACTGATTGTGATATATTGGCAAGTTTACGTTCAGTAGTTTGCCACTGCGTTCTAAACTCATAACATTGTATAAAAAACAAAGTAAGGCAGTCTGCTGCCGAATCTTCCTCAGCTGTGTTTCGAACTGCCTCAGTAACCCCTTCGCCTCAGAGCTAGCCATTTATAAACTGACATGAAATATTAGACTTAGATGTCCCGATTTAAATACGAGTCTTCTAAAACAGTGTGGATCTAATACACTATGCGGACAGCTGCGGGTATAAATAGCATTCTTTTATTAAGTGATTTTAAATGCCCAGGTTGCATTTGGAGAATTTCATTTCTTTCCTTTCCTTCAGACTTATTCATGGCTAGCTGAGAATAGCCAACAGACTGGGATATTGAAATGAAAACCCACAAGGCTAAAGGAGCTTTCATAGAAGTAGGAAAGATGTTGAAGTCGAAAGAGATTAAATCTAGTACCAAACTAAGAATATTTAATATTAGGCATTTGAGTTACTATATGGGTTAGGAACATTGACAACGACTAAAGTTGCTAATAATCTGCAAACATTCATGATATGGGACCATCGCACAATAGGACTAAAACAGTGTGCCACAATCCCTTATGTGCAGTTTAGGGCAGAACAACATATTTAAGCGAATCAAAGGGTGAGAAATAAGACACTGACACTGGGTAGCACTCAAATTGAGAAAACCTGACAATAGTACAACTAGGAATTCCTTTCTCTAGAACAGTCAAGGCAAAAGAAACAGAGATAGACTTTAAAACACACGGAGAAGGAACCCGAGACATGGATAAATAACGTGAGGAAGATGTGGAGGGAGCTACGAGAGGTGGCGAAAGAAAGGTGGTTTTAGCGTCAGTTTGGTTTGAAAGGCTATACTCCTTTGGAGAATAAAAAGCAGAAGAAGAAAACGACATTCATTTGAAGTTATGTTTCCACATTTACCTGTGTAGATGTTACATAGAGGTCTGCATTTATTTTCCAGTGATGCTTAGTTCGCATTACATATAATGTTCACAATTATGGATGTTAATAGAGGTCTGCATTTATTTGTCAGCGATACTTGGTTCGTATTACATATAATGTTCACAATTAGGGATGATATAAAAGAGAAATTCATATTGTTATTATTTATTTATTTATTTATTTATTTATTTATTCATTTGCGTTCGTTCGCTTTGAACTCAAGCGTAGCCCATACACGAGCTAATACTTCTTTTGCACTGCAATGATGTTTGCTTGTGGATTGGCTTTCCCTTTACCAGTGTCCGTCGCCATCAGGCGAACCCACTCCGACTTCAGAGGTACTTGCAATTTGCGTCCCCAAGTCAAGGACGAGAAGTCAAAATTTTAGTCCAAATGACCGGTGTACGGGTTGAACCCGCTACTCTAGCAACAGCAATAGGTGTCTAAGAACGAGCGCTCTTGTTCTTTCAGCTATTCTGACCTCCAATTCATATTCTATATATAAGCAAAGTAATGTAATGGGGTCTCTTTACCAAGCCTTAAGGTTACTGGGCATTTGTTGCTAGACACATATTGTATAGACCTGGTGGTGGGACATTTGTTGCAAGACACATATTGTTTAGACCTGGTGGTGGGACATTTGTTGCAAGACACATATTGTTTAGACCAGGTTTTGCTAGTGGGACATTTGTTGCTAGACACATATTGTATTGTCCAGGTGGTGGGACATGTATTGCTAGACACATATTGTATAGATCTGGTGGTGGGACATTTGTTGCAAGACACATATTGTATAGATCTGGTGGTGGGACATTTGTTGCTAGACACATATTGTTTAGACCAGGTTTTGCTAGTGGGACATTTGTTGCTTGACACATATTGTATAGATCTGGTGGTGGGACATTTGTTGCTAGACACATATTGTATAGACCTGGTGGTGGGACATTTGTTGCAAGACACATATTGTATAGATCTGGTGGTGGGACATTTGTTGCTAGACACATATTGTTTAGACCAGGTTTTGCTAGTGGGACATTTTTTGCTTGACACATATTGTATAGATCTGGTGGTGGGACATTTGTTGCTAGACACATATTGTATAGACCTGGTGGTGGGACATTTGTTGCAAGACACATATTGTATAGATCTGGTGGTGGGACATTTGTTGCTAGACACATATTGTATAGACCTGGTGGTGGGACATTTGTTGCAAGACACATATTATATAGATCTGGTGGTGGGACATTTGTTGCTAGACACATATTGTTTAGACCAGGTTTTGCTAGTGGGACATTTGTTGCTAGACACATATTGTATTGACCAGGTGGTGGGACATGTATTGCTAGACACATATTGTATAGACCTGGTGGTGGGTCATTTGTTGCTAGACACATATTGTATAGACTTGGTGGTGGGACATTTGTTGCTAGACACATATTGTATAGACCTGGTGGTGGGACATTTGTTGCTAGACACATATTGTATAGACTTGGTGGTGGGACATTTGTTGCTAGACACATATTGTATGGACTTGGTGGTGGGACATTTGTTGCTAGACAAATATTGTATAGACTTGGTGGTGGGACATTTGTTGCTAGACACATATTGTATAGACTTGGTGGTGGGACATTTATTGCTTGACACATATTGTATAGATCTGGTGGTGGAACATTTGTTGCTAGACACATATTGTATAGACTTGGTGGTGAGACATTTGTTGCTAGACACATATTGTATAGACTTGGTGGTGGGACATTTGTTGCTAGACACATATTGTATAGAGCAGGTTTGCTCCTGTGACATCTGTTGCTAGACACATATTGTTTAGACCTGGCGGTGGGACTTTTGTTGCTAGACACATATTGTATAGACCTGGTGGTGCTCATGGGACATTTGATGCTAGACACATAATGTATAGACCTGGTAGTGGGACATTTGTAGCTATACACATATTGTTTAGACCTGGTGGTGGGACATTTGTTGCTAGACACATATTGTATAGACCAGGTGGTGGGACATTTGTTGCTAGACACATATTGTATAGACCAGGTGGTGGGACATTTGTTGCTAGACACATATTGTATAGACTTGGTGTTGGGACATTTGTTGATAGACACATATTGTATAGACTTGGTGGTGGGACATTTGTTGCTAGACACATATTGTATAGATATGGTGGTGGGACATTTGTTGCTAGACACATATTGTATAGACTTGGTGTTGGGACATTTGTTGCTAGACACGTATTGTATAGACTTGGTGGTGGGACATTTGTTGCTAGACACATATTGTATAGATATGGTGGTGGGACATTTGTTGCTAGACACATATTGTATAGACTTGGTGTTGGGACATTTGTTGCTAGACACGTATTGTATAGACTTGGTGGTGGGACATTTATTGCTTGACACATATTGTATAGACTTGGTGTTGGGACATTTGTTGCTAGACACATATTGTATAGACTTGGTGTTGGGACATTTGTTGCTAGACACATATTGTATAGACTTGGTGTTGGGACATTTGTTGCTAGACACATATTGTATAGACTTGGTGTTGGGACATTTGTTGCTAAACACATATTGTATAGACTTGGTGGTGGGACATTTATTGCTTGACACATATTGTATTGATATGGTGGAACATTTGTTGCTAGACACATAATGTATAGACTTGGTGTTGGGACATTTGTTGCTAGACACATATTGTATAGACTTGGAGGTGGGCCATTTGTTGCTAGACACATATTGTATAGATATGGTGGTGGGACATTTGTTGGTAGGCACATATTGTATAGACCTGGTGGTGGGACATTTGTTGCTAGACACATATTGTATAGATGTGGTGGTGGGACATTTGTTGCTAGACACATATTGTATAGACTTGGTGGTGGGACATTTGTTGCTAGACACATATTGTACAGACTTGGTGTTGGGACAGTTGTTGCTAGACACATATTGTATAGACTTGGTGGTGGGACATTTATTGCTTGACACATATTGTATAGACCTGGTAGTAGGACATTTGTTGCTAGACACATATTGTTTAGACCTGGCGGTGGGACTTTTGTTGCTAAACACATATTGTATAGACCTGGTGGTGCTCGTGGGACATTTGATGCTAGACACATAATGTATAGACCTGGTAGTGGGACATTTGTAGCTATACACATATTGTTTAGACCTGGTGGTGCGACATTTGTTGCTAGACACATATTGTATAGATCAGGTGGTGGGACATTTGTTGCTAGACACATATTGTATAGACCAGGTGTTGGGACATTTGTTGCTAGACACATATTGTATAGACTTGGTGTTGGGACATTTGTTGCTAGACACATATTGTATAGACTTGGTGTTGGGACATTTATTGCTAGACACATATTGTATAGACTTGGTGTTGGGACATTTGTTGCTAGACACATATTGTATAGATATGGTGGTGGGACATTTGTTGCTAGACACATATTGTATAGACTTGGAGGTGGGCCATTTGTTGCTAGACACATATTGTATAGATATGGTGGTGGGACATTTGTTGCTAGACACATATTGTACAGACCTGGTGGTGGGACATTTGTTGCTAGACACATATTGTATAGATATGGTGGTGGGACATTTGTTGCTAGACACATATTGTATAGACTTGGTGGTGGGACATTTGTTGCTAGACACATATTGTACAGACTTGGTGTTGGGACATTTGTTGCTAGACACATATTGTATAGACTTGGTGGTGGGACATTTGTTGCTAGACACATATTGTATAGACCAGGTGGTGGGACATTTGTTGCTAGACACATATTGTATAGACCAGGTGGTGAGACATTTGTTGCTAGACACATATTGTATAGACCAGGTGGGACATTTGTTGGTAGGCACATATTGTATAGACCAGGTGGTGGGACATTTGTTGCTAGACACATATTGTATAGACCTGGTAGTGGGACATTTGTTGCTAGACACATATTGTATAGACCAGGTGGTGGGACATTTGTTGCTAGACACATATTGTATAGACCTGGTAGTGGGACATTTGTTGCTAGACACATATTGTATAGACCTGGTAGTGGGACATTTGTTGCTAGACACATATTGTATAGACCTGGTAGTGGGACATATGTTGCTAGACACATATTGTATAGACCTGGTAGTGGGACATTTGTTGCTAGACACATATTGTATAGACCTGGTAGTGGGACATTTGTTGCTAGACACATATTGTATATACCTGGTAGTGGGACATTTGTTGCTAGACACATATTGTATAGACCTGGTAGTGGGACATTTGTTGCTAGACACATATTGTATAGACCTGGTAGTGGGACATTTGTTGCTAGACACATATTGTATAGACCTGGTAGTGGGACATTTGTTGCTAGACACATATTGTATAGACCTGGTGGTGCTCGTGGGACATTTGTTGCTAGACACATATTGTATAGACCTGGTAGTGGGATATTTGTTGCTAGACACATATTGTATAGACCAGGTGGTGGGACATTTGTTGCTAGACACATATTGTATAGACCAGGTGGTGGGACATTTGTTGCTAGACACATATTGTATAGACCAGGTGGTGGGACATTTGTTGCTAGGCACATATTGTATAGACCTGGTGGTGGGAAATTTGTTGCTAGACACATATTGTATAGACCTGGTGGTGGGAAATTTGTTGCTAGACACATATTGTATAGATCTGGTGGTGGGAAATTTGTTGCTAGACACATATTGTATAGACCTGGTGGTGGGAAATTTGTTGCTAGACACATATTGTATAGATCTGGTGGTGGGAAATTTGTTGCTAGACACATATTGTATAGATCTGGTGGTGGGAAATTTGTTGCTAGACACATATTGTATAGATCTGGTGGTGGGGCATTTGTTGCTAGACACAAATTGTATAGACCAGGTGGTGAGACATTTGTTGCTAGGCACATATTGTATAGACCTGGTAGTGGGACATTTGTTGCTAGACACATATTGTATAGACCTGGTAGTGGGACATTTGTTGCTAGACACATATTGTATAGACCTGGTGGTGCTCGTGGGACATTTGTTGCTAGACACATATTGTATAGACCTGGTAGTGGGATATTTGTTGCTAGACACATATTGTATAGACCAGGTGGTGGGACATTTGTTGCTAGACACATATTGTATAGACCAGGTGGTGGGACATTTGTTGCTAGACACATATTGTATAGACCATGGTGGTGGGACATTTGTTGCTAGGCACATATTGTATAGACCTGGTGGTGGGAAATTTGTTGCTAGACACATATTGTATAGACCTGGTGGTGGGAAATTTGTTGCTAGACACATATTGTATAGATCTGGTGGTGGGAAATTTGTTGCTAGACACATATTGTATAGATCTGGTGGTGGGAAATTTGTTGCTAGACACATATTGTATAGATCTGGTGGTGGGGCATTTGTTGCTAGACACAATATTGTATAGACCAGGTGGTGAGACATTTGTTGCTAGGCACATATTGCATAGACCTGGTGTTGGGACCCTTGTGGCTAGACACATATTGTATAGACCAGATGTTACTCGTGGGACATTTGTTCCTAGACACATATTGTATAGACTTGGTGGTGCTCGTGGGTGATGTGGTCAGTATTCACACCGACCGCATTTACTTCCCAAGACATTTATAGGTACGTATTTTAGTCTGGATCGACCTGAGAACAGAGATCAGTTTTAACATTAGTATCCACCTGACTATATGCACACCAGTGTTATCCTACTTCTCATTCTCTGGGATTTTCGTTTGTTTTTGTTTTGTTTTTCGATTAAAGACTTACCATTGCTATCTGACTTTAGCAATGCATTTAACTATCATAACATTGTTGATTGGCCATTCTTTAATGTTATTCGTCAATACGCTTCTTTTGACCGCCTCATCGCCTCTTATCGCTTAGAAAACGTTACTATAATTGTAAATCTTGACTACGAATAGGTAAATCTTTTAATTAAATGCAACTATTATTATTATTGTTTGTAAATATTAGTGCATTTACATTTAGTACATCTAGGGGACCTGTGCCAGTACAGCGGCTAGCACGCCTACCTGCCGGCCTGGATGTCTTGAATTCACATCCCCTTCGAAACGAGATTTGTTTTAAGGCTTTGGACTCCTCGGACTGCCAGCTTAAAATGTGCACCACGTAAACTTCCTAGGAAGCAGAGGCGACCAGTGTAGAAATTAGCCATATCAGCCCATTGAATTCAGACCGGTCTACACATGTGAGGCTAGCCCCATATACTCAATAAACCTCTAGCCGTGTACAGGGAACCTTTACATTACCTACTTCACTCACCTATTTTCACAAAACGCTTCATGGTGTGAAACATTAGTGCTTTATTTACTTAACAGACACAACTTGTATACAAGATATAGGAAATGTGTTGACGTTTTCAGCAATATGTGTATACAGCAGCCATAATTCTTCGTTCCAAATCTACGGACAAGTGGCCAACCGTCACGCCCAACAAATGATCCCACCGGAGATTTGTAGTGTCTCATTTCCCCACAAGGACGCTGATGACATTACTCTTCCATATTATGTTCAGTCCTATCATAGCGAAAGAGGTCAACTCCAGTAGTTATCTGGCCTCTAACACTGAACTTCCAGCCTTGCATATATCGTATTCACGATATTTAAAGATATTTTCTTCTCCGTTTTCCTTGCCACTCGGAATTATGTATGTTGTTTCGTGTTGTTTATAGTTCTTTTCAAGTATATTCCTAAATCTTAATTAATTTTCGTTTCACAAGATTTTGCCGACTTCTCTAATCTCGTTGTGAGTTCTTGGAGTTCTGATCCTGTACCTGCCTTAAGTTCTTTCACCATGATTATCCTCATTATCATCATGTGCCTAGCCAAATTTCGTATCTATTTTTTTTTCCCTTTAGTAACACCAGTCTTTGGTGTCCCTAATCAATTATATCGACATTTCTCTTTGGCACCGTCTTCAGAATCAGTTGTACAGGTTTGTCTTTTAGGACATATCTTTTCTTCAGTCATAATGTTCCCCAATATCTCTCTTCTCATTACATAAATAAAGAACATCGTTTGTCTCTTTCTTGTTGTTGCGTATAATATTCTACTTTTCATGATCCTCCTTCGGACAGTCGCTGTTAATACGGCAGTCCTAATGACAATGGTTTGTTGCATAAGATACTTTTCAGCTTCCTAAATGCAGCCTTTTCTTGCCACTTTCTGTCGTTCATCTCTGTGAAGCATCTTCCATCCGATGTTGTGATTTATCATCATAGTGTGACCTTGCAGAATAATACCAAAAACGACATTCATTTGGAGTTATGTTTCCACATTTACCTGTTTGGATGTTAAATATAGGTCTGCATTTATTTGCAAGTGATGCTTGGTTCGCATTACATATAATGTTCACAATTATGGATGTTACATATGAGAAATTCATATTGTTATTTATTTATTTATTTATTTATTTATTTATTTATTTATTCATTTGCGTTCGTTCGCTTTGAACTCAAGCGTAGCCCATTACACGAGCTACTACTTCTTGTGCACTGGAAATATTTTTGCTTGTGGATTAGCTTTCCCAATGTCCGTCGCAAGTAGGCGAACCCACTCCGACTTCAGAGTTTCTTGTAATTTGCGTCCCCATGGCAAGGACGAAATGTCAAAATTTTAGTCCAAATGACCGATGTACGGGTCGAAAACGCTACTCAGGCAACAGCAAGTCGGTGTTTAAGAAGGAGCGCTCTTGTTCATCCAGCCATGCTTACCGCCAACTCATGTTCTATATACAGTATAAGCAAAGTAATGTAATGGGGACTTTCACACGCCTGAAGGTAAGTGGGACATTTGTTGCTAGACACATATTGTATAGACCTGGTGGTGGGACATTTGTTGCTAGACACATATTGTATAGACTTGGTGGTGAGACATTTGTTGCTAGACACATATTGTATAGACCTGGTGGTGGGACATTTGTTGCTAGACACATATTGTATAGACTTGGTGGTGGGACATTTGTTGCTAGACACATATTGTATAGATCTGGTGGTGGGACATTTGTTGCTAGGCACATATTGTATAGACTTGGTGGTGGGACATTTGTTGCTAGGCACATATTGTATAGATCTGGTGGTGGGACATTTGTTGCTAGGCACATATTGTATAGACCTGGTGGTGGAACATTTGTTGCTAGGCACATATAGTATAGACCATGTGGTAGGACATTTGTTGCTAGACACATATTGTATAGACTTGGTGGTGGGACATTTGTTGCCAGACACATATTGTATAGATCTGGTGGTGGGACATTTGTTGCTAGGCACATATTGTATAGATCTGGTGGTGGGACATTTGTTGCTAGGCACATATTGTATAGATCTGGTGGTGGGACATTTGTTGCTAGGCACATATTGTATAGACTTGGTGGTGGGACATTTGTTGCTAGGCACATATTGTATAGACCAGGTGGTGGGACATTTGTTGCTAGACATATATTGTATAGACTTGGTGGTGGGACATTTGTTGCTAGACACATATTGTATAGACTTGGTGGTGGGACATTTGTTGCTAGACACATATTGTATAGACCAGGTGGTGGGACATTTGTTGCTAGACACATATTGTATAGACCTGGTGGTGGGAAATTTGTTGCTAGACACATATTGTATAGATCTGGTGGTGGGACATTTGTTGCTAGGCACATATTGTATAGACCAGGTGGTGGGACATTTGTTGCTAGACACATATTGTATAGACCTGGTGGTGGGACATTTGTTGCTAGACACATATTGTATAGACCTGATGTGGGACATTTGTTGCTAGACACATATTGTATAGACTTGGTGGTGGGACATTTGTTGCTAGGCACATATTGTATAGACCAGGTGGTGAGACATTTGTTGCTAGACACATATTGTATAGACCTGGTGGTAGGACATTTGTTGCTAAACACATATTGTATAGACTTGGTGGTGGGACATTTGTTGCTAGGCACATATTGTATAGACCATGGTGGTGGGACATTTGTTGCTAGACACATATTGTATAGACCTGGTGGTGGGACATTTGTTGCTAGACACATATTGTATAGATCTGGTGGTGGGACATTTGTTGCTAGGCACATATTGTATAGACCAGGTGGTGAGACATTTGTTGCTAGACACATATTGTATAGACCTGGTGGTGGGACATTTGTTGCTAGACACATATTGTATAGACCTGATGGTGGGACATTTGTTGCTAGGACACATATTGTATAGACCTGATGGTGGGACATTTGTTGCTAGGCACATATTGTATAGACCTAGGTGGTGGGACATTTGTTGCTAGGCACATATTGTATAGACCAGGTGGTGGGACATTTGTTGCTAGACACATATTGTATAGACCTGGTGGTGAGACATTTGTTGCTAGGCACATATTGTATAAATCTGGTGGTGAGACATTTGTTGCTAGGCACATATTGTATAGACCTGGTGGTGAGACATTTGTTGCTAGGCACATATTGTATAGACCAGGTGGTGGGACATTTGTTGCTAGGCACATATTGTATAGACCAGGTGGTGAGACATTTGTTGCTAGGCACATATTGTATAGATCTGGTGGTGGGACATTTTTTCTAGGCACATATTGTATAGACCAGGTGGTGAGACATTTGTTGCTAGACACATATTGTATAGACCTGGTGGTGAGACATTTGTTGCTAGGCACATATTGTATAGACCTGGTGGTGAGACATTTTGTTGGCTAGGCACATATTTTATAGACCAGGTGGTGGGGGACTATTATATTGTTGCTAGGACACATATTGTATAGACCTTGGTAGGTGGGAACATTTGTTTGCTAGGACACATATTGTATGACATTGGTGGTGGGACATTTGTTGCTCAGGAACATATTGTATAGCTCTGGTGGTGAGACATTTGTGCTAGACACATATTGTATAGACCTGGTGGTGAGACATTTGTTGCTAGGCACATATTGTATAGACCTGGTGGTGAGCCATTGTGCTAGACACATTATTGTATAGACATGGTTGTGAGAACATTTGTTGCTAGGCAATATTGTATAGACCAGGTGGTGGGACATGTGGGCTAGACACATATTGATAGACCGGGTGGGTGAGACATTTGTTGCTAGGCACATATTGTATATACCAGGTGGTGGGGGGACATTTGTTGCTGAACATATTGTATAGATCTGGTGGTGGACCATTTGTTGCTAGGCACATAATTGTATAGATCTGGGTGGTGGGACATTGTTGCTAGACACAATATTGTATAGATCTGGTGGTGGGACATTGTTGCTAGACACATATTGTATAGACACATGTGGTGGGACATTTGTTGCTAGACCACATATTGTATAGACCTGGTGGTGGGACATTTGTTGCTAGGCACATATTGCATAGACCTGGTGTTGGGACTCTTTTGGCTAGACACATATTGTATAGACCAGATGTTACTCGTGGGACATTTGTTCCTAGACACATATTGTATAGACCTGGTGGTGCTCGTGTGTGATGTGGTCAGTATTACACCGACCGCATTTACTTCCCAAGACATTTATTGGTACGTATTTTAGTCTGGATCGACCTGAGAACAGAGATCAGTTTTAAAATTAGTATCCACCTGACTATATGCACACCAGTCTGATCTTACTTCTCATCTCTGGGATTTTCGGTTGTTTTTTTTTCTCGATTAAAGACTTACCATTGCTATCTGACTTTAGCAATGCATTTAACTATCATAACATTGTTGATTGGCCATTCTTTAATGTTATTCGTCAATACGTTTCTTTTGACCGCCTCATCGCCTCTTATCGCTTAGAAAACGTTACTATAATTGTAAATCTTGACTACGAATAGGTAAATCTTTTAATTAAATGCAACTATTATTATTATTGTTTTTAAATATTAGTGCATTTACATTTAGTACATCTAGGGGCCTGTTCCAGTACAGCGGCTAGCACGCCTACCTGCCGGCCTGGATGTCTTGAATTCACATCCCCTTCGAAACGAGATTTGTTTTAAGGCTTTAGACTCCTCGGACTACCAACTTAAAATGTTCACCGGTAAACTTCCTAGGAAGCAGAGGCGACCAGTGTAGAAATGAGCCATATCGCCCATTGAATTCAGACCGGTCTACACATGTGAGGCTAGCCCCATATACTCAATAAACCTCTAGCCGTGTACAGGGAACCTTTACATTACCTACTTAACTCACCATTTTCACAAAACGCTTCATGGTGTGAAACAGGAGTGCTTTATTTACTTAACAGACACAACTTGTATACGTGATATAGGAAATGTGTTGACGTTTTCAGCAATATGTGTATACAGCAGCCATAATTCTTCGTTCCAAATCTACGACAAGTGGCCAACCGTCACGCCCAACAAATGATCCCACCGGAGATTTGTAGTGTCTCATTTCCCCACAAGGACGCTGATGACATTACTCTTCCATATTATGTTCAGTCCTATCATAGCGAAAGAGGTCAACTCCAGTAGTTATCTGGCCTCTAACACTGAACTTCCAGCCTTGCATATATCGTATTCACGATATTTAAAGATATTTTCTTCTCCGTTTTCCTTGCCACTCGGAATTATGTATGTTGTTTCGTGTTGTTTATAGTTCTTTTCAAGTATATTCCTAAATCTTAATTAATTTTCGTTTCACAAGATTTTGCCGACTTCTCTAATCTCGTTGTGAGTTCTTGGAGTTCTGATCCTGTACCTGCCTTAAGTTCTTTCACCATGATTATCCTCATTATCATCATGTGCCTAGCCAAATTTCGTATCTATTTTTTTTTCCCTTTAGTAACACCAGTCTTTGGTGTCCCTAATCAATTATATCGACATTTCTCTTTGGCACCGTCTTCAGAATCAGTTGTACAGGTTTGTCTTTTAGGACATATCTTTTCTTCAGTCATAATGTTCCCCAATATCTCTCTTCTCATTACATAAATAAAGAACATCGTTTGTCTCTTTCTTGTTGTTGCGTATAATATTCTACTTTTCATGATCCTCCTTCGGACAGTCGCTGTTAATACGGCAGTCCTAATGACAATGGTTTGTTGCATAAGATACTTTTCAGCTTCCTAAATGCAGCCTTTTCTTGCCACTTTCTGTCGTTCATCTCTGTGAAGCATCTTCCATCCGATGTTGTGATTTATCATCATAGTGTGACCTTGCAGAATAATACCAAAAACGACATTCATTTGGAGTTATGTTTCCACATTTACCTGTTTGGATGTTAAATATAGGTCTGCATTTATTTGCAAGTGATGCTTGGTTCGCATTACATATAATGTTCACAATTATGGATGTTACATATGAGAAATTCATATTGTTATTTATTTATTTATTTATTTATTTATTCATTTGCGTTCGTTCGCTTTGAACTCAAGCGTAGCCCATTACACGAGCTACTACTTCTTGTGCACTGGAAATATTTTTGCTTGTGGATTAGCTTTCCCAATGTCCGTCGCAAGTAGGCGAACCCACTCCGACTTCAGAGTTTCTTGTAATTTGCGTCCCCATGGCAAGGACGAAATGTCAAAATTTTAGTCCAAATGACCGATGTACGGGTCGAAAACGTTACTCAGGCAACAGCAAGTCGGTGTTTAAGAAGGAGATCTCTTGTTCATCCAGCCATGCTTACCGCCAACTCATGTTCTATATACAGTATAAGCAAAGTAATGTAATGGGGACTTTCACACGCCTGAAGGTAAGTGGGACATTTGTTGCTAGACACATATTGTATAGACCTGGTGGTGGGACATTTGTTGCTAGACACATATTGTATAGACTTGGTGGTGAGACATTTGTTGCTAGACACATATTGTATAGACCTGGTGGTGGGACATTTGTTGCTAGACACATATTGTATAGACCTCGTGGTGAGACATTTGTTGCTAGACACATATTGTATAGACCTGGTGGTGGGACATTTGTTGCTAGACACATATTGTATAGACCTGGTGGTGAGACATTTGTTGCTAGACACATAATGTTTAGACCAGGTGGTGGGGCATTTGTTGCTAGACACATATTGTATAGACTTGGTGGTGGGACATTTATTGCTAGACACAAATTGTATAGACCAGGTGGTGGGACATGTAATGCTAGACACTTATTGTATAGACTTGGTGGTGGGACATTTGTTGCTAGACACATATTGTATAGATCTGGTGGTGTGACATTTGTTGCTAGACACATATTGTATAGATCTGGTGGTGGAACATTTGTTGCTAGACACATATTGTATAGACTTGGTGGTGGGACATTTATTGCTAGACACATATTGTATAGACCAGGTTTTGCTCGTGGGACATTTGTTGCTAGACACATATTGTGTAGACCATGTGGTGGGACATTTGTTGCTAGACACATATTGTATAGACCTGACGGCCGGACATTTGTTGCTAGACACAAATTGTATAGACCAGGTGGTGGGGTATTTGTTGCTAGACACTTATTGTTTAGACCTGATGGTGGGACATTTGTTGCTAGAAACATATTGTGTAGATCTGGTAGTGGGACATTTGTTGCTAGACACATATTGTATAGACTTGGTGGTGGGACATTTGTTGCTAGACACATATTGTATAGATTTGGTAGTGGGAAATTTGTTGCTAGACACATATTGTATAGATCTGGTAGTGGGACATTTGTTGCTAGACACATATTGTATAGATCTGGTGGTGTGACATTTGTTGCTAGACACATATTGTATAGATCTGGTGGTGTGACATTTGTTGCTAGACACATATTGTATAGACCTGGTGGTGGAACATTTGTTGCTAGACACATACTGTATAGACTTGGTGGTGGGACATTTATTGCTAGACACAAATTGTATAGACCAGGTGGTGGGACATGTAATGCTAGACACATATTGTATAGATCTGGTGGTCGGGCATTTGTTGCTAGACACATATTGTATAGACCTGGTGGCGGGCCATTTGTTGCTAGACACATATTGTATAGATCTGGTAGTGGGACATTTGTTGCTAGACACATATTGTATAGACTTGGTGGTGGGACATTTGTTGCTAGACACATATTGTATAGATCTGGTAGTGGGAAATTTGTTGCTAGACACACATTGTATAGATCTGGTAGTGAGACATTTGTTGCTAGACACATATTGTATAGATCTGGTAGTGGGACATTTGTTGCTAGACACATATTGTGTAGACCTGGTGGTGGGTGATTTGTTGCTAGACACATATTGTAAAGACTTGGTGGTGGGACATTTGTTGCTAGACACATATTGTATAGACTTGGTGGTGGGTGATTTGTTGCTAGACACATATTGTATAGACTTGGTGGTGGGACATTTGTTGCTAGACACATATTGTATAGAACTGGTGGTGGGACATTTGTTGCTAGACACATATTGTATAGACTTGGTGGTGGGACATTTGTTGCTAGACACATATTGTATAGAATTGGTGGTGGGACATGTAATGCTAGAAACATATTGTATAGAATGGGTGGTGGGTGATTTGTTGCTAGACACATATTGTATAGACTTGGTGGTGAGACATTTGTTGCTAGACACATATTTTATAGAACTGGTGGTGGGACATTTGTTGCTAGACACATATTGTATAGACATGGTGGTGGGACATTTTTTGCTAGACACATATTGTATAGACCTGGTGGTGGAACATTTGTTGCTAGTCTCATATTGTATAGACCTGGTGGTGGGACATTTGTTGCTAGACTACATATTGTATAGACCTGGTGGTGGGACATTTGTTGCTAGACACATATTGTATAGACTTGGTGGTGGGACATTTGTTACTAGACACATATTGTATAGACATGATGGTGGAAAATTTGTTGCTCGACACATATTGTATAGATCTGGTAGTGGGACATTTGTTGCTAGACACATATTGTATAGATCTGGTGGTGGGACATTTGTTGCTAGACACATATTATATAGAACTGGTGGTGGAACATTTGTTGCTAGACACATATTGTATAGACCTGGTGGTGGGACATTTGTTGCTAGATTCATATTGTATAGACCTGGCGGTGGGACATTTGTTGCTAGACACATATTGTATAGACCTGGTGGTAAGGCATTTGTTGCTAGACACATATTGTGTAGATCTGGTGGTGGGACATTTGTTGCTAGACACATATTGTATAGACCAGTTGGTGGGTCATTCGTTGCTAGACTCATATTGTATAGACCTGGTGGTAAGGCATTTGGTGCTAGACACATATTGTGTAGATCTGGTGATGGGACATTTGTTGCTAGACACATATTGTATAGACCAGGTGGTGGAACATTTGTTGCTAGACACATATTGTATAGATCTGGTGGTGGGACATTTGTTGCTAGACACATATTGTATAGACCTGGTGGTGGGACATTTGTTGCTAGACACATATTGTATAGAGCATGTGGTGGGACATTTGTTGCTAGACACATATTGTGTAGACTTTGTGGTGAGACATTTGTTGTTAGACACATATTGTATAGATCTGGGGGTGGGACATTTGTTGCCAGACACATATTGTGTAGACTTGGTGGTAAGACATTTGTTGCTAGACACATATTGTATAGACCAGGTGGTGAGGCATTTGTTTGTAGACACATATTGTATAGATCTGGTGGTGGGACATTTGTTGTTAGACACATATTGTATAGATCTGGTGGTGGGACATTTGTTGCTAGACACATATTGTATAGACCAGGTGGTGAGACATGTAATGCTAGACACATATTGTATAGACTTGGTGGTGGGACATTTGTTGCTAGACACATATTGTATAGACCAGGTGGTGAGACATTTGTTGCTAGACACATATTCTATAGACCAGGTGGTGGGACATTTGTTGCTAGATACATATTGTATAGACCAGGTTGTGGGACATGTAATGCTAGACACATATTGTATAGACTTGGTGTTGAGACATTTGTTGCTAGACACATATTGTATAGACCAGGTGGTGGGACATGTAATGCTAGACACATATTGTATAGACTTGGTGGTGAGACATTTGTTGCTAGACACATATTGTATAGACCAGGTGGTGGGGCATTTGTTGCTAGACACATATTGTATAGACTTGGTGGTGGGGCATTTGTTGCTAAACACATATTGTATAGACCTGGTGGTGGGGCATTTGTTGCTAGACACATATTGTATAGACCTGGTGGTGGGACATTTGTTGTTAGACACATATTGTATAGACTTGGTGGTGGGACATTTGTTGCTAGACACATATTGTATAGACCAGGTGGTGGGACATGTAATGCTAGATACATATTGTGTAGACTTGGTGGTGGGACATTTGTTACTAGATACATATTGTATAGACATGATAGTGGAAAATTTGTTGCTCGACACATATTGTATAGATCTGGTGATGGGACATTTGTTGCTAGACACATACTGTATAGACCTGGTGGTGGGACATTTGTTGCTAGACACATATTGTATAGACCAGTTGGTGGGTCATTTGTTGCTAGACTCATATTGTATAGACCTGGTGGTAAGGCATTTGTTGCTAGACACATATTGTATAGACCAGGTGGTGGGACATGTAATGCTAGACACATATTGTATAGACTTGGTGGTGAGACATTTGTTGCTAGACACATATTGTATAGACCAGGTGGTGGGGCATTTGTTGCTAGACACATATTGTATAGACTTGGTGGTGGGACATTTGTTGCTAGACACATATTGTATAGACCTGGTGGTGGGGCATTTGTTGCTAGACACATATTGTATAGACTTGGTGGTGGGACATTTGTTACTAGACACATATTGTATAGACATGATGGTGGAAAATTTGTTGCTCGACACATATTGTATAGATCTGGTGGTGGGACATTTGTTGCTAGACACATATTGTATAGATCTGGTGGTGGGACATTTGTTGCTAAACACATATTGTATAGACCTGGTGGTGGGTGATTTGTTGTTAGACGCATATTGTATAGACTTGGTGGTGGGACATTTGTTGCTAGACACATATTGTATAGAACTGGTGGTGGGACATTTGTTGCTAGACACATATTGTATAGACTTGGTGGTGGGAAATTTGTTGCTAGACACATATTGTATAGACCTGGTGGTGGAACATTTGTTGCTAGTCTCATATTGTATAGACCTGGTGGTGGGACATTTGTTGCTAGACTACATATTGTATAGACCTGGTGGTGGGACTTTTGTTGCTAGACACATATTGTATAGACCTGGTGGTGGGTCATGTGTTGCTAGACACATATTGAATAGATCTGGTGGTGGGACATTTGTTGCTAGACACATATTGTATAGACCTGGTGGTAGGACATTTGTTGCTAGACACATGTTGTATAGACCTGGTGGTGGGACATTTGTTGCTAGACACATATTGTATAGACCTGGTGGTGGGACATTTTTTGCTAGACACATATTGTTTAGACCTGGTGGTGGGACATTTGTTTCTAGACACGTATTGTATAGACCTGGTGGTGGGACATTTGTTGCTAGGCACATGTTGTATAGACCTAGTGGGGGACATTTTTTGCTAGACACATATTATATAGACCCTGTGGTGGGACATTTGTTGCTAGAAACATATTGAAGAGACCTGATGGTGGGACATTTTTGCTAGACACATATTGTATAGACTTGGTGGTGGGGCATTTGTTGCTAAACACATATTGTATAGACCTGGGGTGGGGCATTTGTTCTAGACACATATTGTATAGACCTGGTGGTGGGACATTTGTTGTTAGACACATATTGTATAGACTTGGTGGTGGGACATTTGTTGCTAGACACAATTGTATAGACCAGGGGGTGGGACATGTAATGCTAGATACATATTGTGTAGACTTGGTGGTGGGACATTTGTTACTAGATACATATTGTATAGACATGATAGTGGAAAATTTGTTGCTCGACACATATTGTATAGATCTGGTGATGGGACATTTGTTGCTAGACACATACTGTATAGACCTGGTGGTGGGACATTTGTTGCTAGACACATATTGTATAGACCAGTTGGTGGGTCATTTGTTGCTAGACTCATATTGTATAGACCTGGTGGTAAGGCATTTGTTGCTAGACACATATTGTATAGACCAGGTGGTGGGACATGTAATGCTAGACACATATTGTATAGACTTGGTGGTGAGACATTTGTTGCTAGACACATATTGTATAGACCAGGTGGTGGGGCATTTGTTGCTAGACACATATTGTATAGACTTGGTGGTGGGACATTTGTTGCTAGACACATATTGTATAGACCTGGTGGTGGGGCATTTGTTGCTAGACACATATTGTATAGACTTGGTGGTGGGACATTTGTTACTAGACACATATTGTATAGACATGATGGTGGAAAATTTGTTGCTCGACACATATTGTATAGATCTGGTGGTGGGACATTTGTTGCTAGACACATATTGTATAGATCTGGTGGTGGGACATTTGTTGCTAAACACATATTGTATAGACCTGGTGGTGGGTGATTTGTTGTTAGACGCATATTGTATAGACTTGGTGGTGGGACATTTGTTGCTAGACACATATTGTATAGAACTGGTGGTGGGACATTTGTTGCTAGACACATATTGTATAGACTTGGTGGTGGGAAATTTGTTGCTAGACACATATTGTATAGACCTGGTGGTGGAACATTTGTTGCTAGTCTCATATTGTATAGACCTGGTGGTGGGACATTTGTTGCTAGACTACATATTGTATAGACCTGGTGGTGGGACATTTGTTGCTAGACACATATTGTATAGACCTGGTGGTGGGTCATGTGTTGCTAGACACATATTGAATAGATCTGGTGGTGGGACATTTGTTGCTAGACACATATTGTATAGACCTGGTGGTAGGACATTTGTTGCTAGACACATGTTGTATAGACCTGGTGGTGGGACATTTGTTGCTAGACACATATTGTATAGACCTGGTGGTGGGACATTTTTTGCTAGACACATATTGTTTAGACCTGGTGGTGGGACATTTGTTGCTAGACACGTATTGTATAGACCTGGTGGTGGGACATTTGTTGCTAGGCACATGTTGTATAGACCTAGTGGTGGGACATTTTTTGCTAGACACATATTATATAGACCATGTGGTGGGACATTTGTTGCTAGAAACATATTGAAGAGACCTGATGGTGGGACATTTGTTGTTAGACACATATTGTATAGACCAGGTTTTACTCGTGGGACATTTGTTGCTAGACACATATTGTATAGACCAGGTTTTACTCGTGGGGCATGTGTTGCCAGACACATATTGTATAGACCAAGTTTTACTCGTTTGACATGTGTTGCTAGACACATATTGTATAGACCAGGTTTTACTGGTGGGACATTTGTTGCTAGACACATATTGTATAGACCAGGTTTTGCTCGTGGACATTTGTTGCTAGACACATAATGTATAGACCATGTGTTGGGACATTTGTTTCTAGACACATATTGTATAGACCTGATGGTTGGACATGTGTTGCTAGACACATATTGTATAGACCAGGTTTTACTCGTGGGACATGTGTTGCTAGACACATATTGTATAGACCTGGTCTTGGAACATTTGTTGCTAGACACATATTGTATAGACCAGGTGGTGGGACATTTGTTACTAGACACATATTGTATAGACCTGGTGGTGGGACATTTGTTGCTAGACACATATTGTATAGACCAGGTGGTGGGACATTTGTTGCTAGACACATATTGTATCGACCAGGTGGTGGGACATTTGTTGCTAGACACATATTGTATAGACCAGGTGGTGGGACATTTGTTGCTAGACACATATTGTATAGACCTGCTGGTGGGACATTTGTTGCTAGACACATATTGTATAGACCAGGTGGTGGGACATTTGTTACTAGACACATATTGTATAGACCTGGTGGTGGGACATTTGTTGCTAGACACATATTGTATAGACCAGGTGGTGGGACATTTGTTGCTAGGCACATATTGTATAGACCTGGTGTTGGGAGTCTTGTGGCTAGGCACATATTGTATAGACCTGGTGTTGGGACTCTTGTGGCTAGACACATATTGTATAGACCAGATGTTACTCGTGGGTGATGTGGTCAGTATCACACCGACCGCATTTACTTCCCAAGACATTTATAGGTACGTATTTTAGTCTGGATCGACCTGAGAACAGAGATCAGTTTTAACATTAGTATCCACCTGACTATATGCACATCAGTGTTATCCTATTTCTCTTCTCTGGGATTTTCGGTTGTGTTTTTTTTTTTCGATTAAAGACTTACCATTGCTATCTGACTTTAGCAATGCATTTAACTATCATAACATTGTTGATTGGCCATTCTTTAATGTTATTAGTCAAGACGTTTCTTTTGACCGCTTCATCGCCTCTTATCGTTTAGAAAACGTTACTATAATTGTAAATCCTGACTACGAATAGGTAAATCTTTTAATTAAATGCAACTATTATTATTATTGTTTGTAAATATTAGTGCATTTACATTTAGTACATCTAGGGACCTGTGCCAGTACAGCGGCTAGCACGCCTACCTGCCGGCCTGGATGTCTTGAATTCACATCCCCTTCGAAACGAGATTTGTTTTAAAGCTTTGGACTCCTCGGACTGCCAGCTTAAAATGTGCACCACTAAATTTCCTAGGAAGCAGAGGCGACCAGTGTAGAAATTAGCCATATCAGCCCATTGAATTCAGACCGGTCTACACATGTGAGGCTAGCCCCATATACTCAATAAACCTCTAGTCGTGTAATGGGAACCTTTTCATTACCTACTTCACTCACTATTTTAACAAAACGCTTCATGGTGTGAAACAGTAGTGCTTTATTTACTTAACAGACACAACTTGTATACAAGATATAGGAAATGTGTTGACGTTTTCAGCAACATGTGTATACAGAAGCCATAATTCTTCGTTCCAAATCTACGGCAAGTGGCCAACCGTCACGCCCAACAAATGATCCCACCGGAGATTTGTAGTGTCTCATTTCCCCACAAGGACGCTGATGACATTACTCTTCCATATTATGTTCAGTCCTATCATAGCGAAAGAGGTCAACTCCAGTAGTTATCTGGCCTCTAACACTGAACTTCCAGCCTTGCATATATCGTATTCACGATATTTAAGGATATTTTCTTCTCCGTTTATCTTGCCTTTCAGAATTATGTATGTTGTTTCGTGTTGTTTATAGTTCTTTTCAAGTATATTCCTAAATCTTAATTAATTTTCGTTTCACAAGATTTTGCCGACTTCTCTAATCTCGTTGTGAGTTCTTGGAGTTCTAATCCTGTACCTGCCTTAAGTTCTTTCCCCATGATTATCCTCATTATCATCATGTGCCTCGCCAAATTTCGTATCTATTTTTTTTCCACTTTAGTAATGCCAGTCTTTGGTGTCCTTAATCAATTATATCGACATTTCTCTTTGGCACCGTCTTCAGCATCAGTTGTACAGGTTTGTCTATTAGGACATATCTTTTCTTCAGTCATAATGTTCCCCAATATCTCTCTTCTCTCTCTCTCTCTCTCTCTCTCTCTCTCTCTCTCTCTCTCTCTCTCTCTCTTTCTCTCTCTCTCTCTCTCTCTCTGTGCGTGCGTGCGTGCGTGTGTGTGTGTGTGTGTGTGAGTGTGTGTGGTGTGGTGTGTGTGTGTGTGTGTGTGTGTATGTGTGTGTGTGTGTGTGTGTGCGTGCGTGCGTGCGTGCGTGCGTGCGTGCGTGCGTGCGTGCGTGTGTGTGTGTGTGTGTGTGTGTGTGTGTGTGTGTGTTAAAAAAAGAAAGAAATATTTCAAATTGGGTAGAGGCTTATGAAACAACTAATTTTGATGTGGAATATTTGTCATTGTTCTCGAACTATGTTCCTTGAATTTGTATAGATGTTGTTTCAACGTTTAATTTTCTCATTATTTGCAATTGGCAACTCGATCTCACGCTCTTGTGAAATCGATACTGATTAAAGTTGTTATATAAACTATACTGACGGACGTCTGGTTTCGTCAGTGACTTATGTGTAAAAGTTGTTGGAGTGCTCCTTGATGGTTTAACAACAGCTGATGTTTCTGACATAATGTCCTCTTCTTACTATTGAAGTCTATACATGGGCTTAGTTCTATCCATCATGGGTTGGCGTCTGTGATTTAGCGGTAGTTTACGCAGTTTCAAACTCCCGACTTAGTGGGTTCAAAACCAGCCACAGATGGATGGTTTGGGCGCAGATCGTTTTGCGCTTATTTTCACAATGGTACTTGGGGATTCATAGCAAAAGAAAATGGTTGATGTCTAGTAAAGGAGAGCTTGGCATATGACAACACAACCCCAAGTCTGGGAATAGAGGTAAAGTCGGTTACTGCAGCTTTCCACTGGTTGGAAAATAATCTTTATACGCACGTGGCGATTGTAACTGATTCACAAAGCATGCAGGCAAAGGTGGAGACTGGCTTGCTTCATGCAGATACTATCTATCTCTTGATGTTAAATAAATACTTACATCTGTCGTTATGAAGAACGTGACTTACATTTGTCGAAGCTCGATAACCGACTTCATCATTGATTGCAGAAATATACAAGATCATACCTGTGGCCAACGACAGACCTGACAGAATAATGGTAACATTGTTTACACCTGAAGTAACATTTTTCATAACAGGATATATAATAAAACATAATCAACAATTATAACTGCATGCCTTTCTCTACAGGGCAGGGTTGTCCCCGTGGAGCATACATTTACGCCGTTTATGTGAAAATTGTACTTTGTCGAATCATAATGTACCAAGAATGTTCAACGGTAATCTCCCTTGTCTTCCGCCGGTTTGTTAAAGCAAAATCAAGAAATAAATTATTGCTATAATTATACGTACCGACAACAATTGCTGACAAAGATGAAATTGAAGCATGTTATAACATCATTCAAAATCGTTAGAACATATTAGTAAGAACTCTCTCTCTCTCTCTCTCTCTCTCTCTCTCTCTCTCTCTCTCTCTCTCTCTCTCTCTCTCTCTCTCTCTCTCTCTCTCTCACTCTCTCTCTCCCGCCCTTCCTCCCTCTCTCTCTCTCTCTCTCTCTCTCTCTCTCTCTCTCACACACACACACACACCCACATCCACACACAAATTGGCATCTATTGCATATAGTACCTTGCGGTGTAGAACCATGAGCCTGAGGAATTAAGGCCGCCTGGCTAGTGCAGTCGCCGCGAACTGTGCAGGTTAGGATTTTCTTTTTGCCCCTTACAGAAACAAATGCGCACCTTTCCGAGGATTCGAACACAGGTCTCTAGAAGGAGAACCCGGCATACTTAGCCACTAGGCCAGCCGCTCCCAAGCTAAAACTAAATCCTAATAATAATAGGAGATTTTAATGTCACAGTAAGCTATTAAAGAACAGTACAGGAGGTGGGAAAATAAAGTATTAATACATACAGTAGCATGTCCTCTGCAGAACTTCGCTCCCAAGACAACCTTCCGGAAAATTCTCGGTCATAAGCAAGATGTCCCACGTCCGATACACCCATCTGGAGATCATCTGCTACATCCTGCACCTATCTTCTCTGTGGCCTTCTTTTCTTCTCTTCCTCTCTTCCCGGGTATATTCTTCTAAATAATTCTCTCCAAACTTTCATGACATTTCAAGTGACCAAAATATTTCAATTTTCTTTGTTTTATAATCTTCAATATTCAGTTCTTCTCGTATGGATGCATTTGTTCTTTTCTGTATCCAAGATATTCATAGAACCCGTCTATAACATTTCTATTCAAAGGTATTTATGCGCTGTTCAACTTGTTTAGTACGTGTCTTAGTCTCACATGTGTATGTTGCAATGGGAAAGATGCATGCTCTTAAAAATCTAATGTTTGTAGTTCTATCTGTCCCTCTCCACACTTTATTCAGTTGTTTTAGTTTCTGAAGAGCAGTAGATATTCATCTTTTAATTTCCTTCATTGTGTCACCAATGTTGGTAATTAATAACCCAAGATATTCGAAATTTTCCACCACCTTTTCCTCATTAACATATATTTATTTCTCCATATTAATTTTCTCTAAACGCATTACCATTGTATTTGCTATGTTAAGATATAAGTCGTGATTTTCATTATTCTTTTAAGTTGAGGTTATTAAGTTTTCTACATCAATCTGTGACGTGGATAGTAATACTGTATCATCAGCACATCGAATCTCTGGTATTTCATGACCACCGATATTTAAGACACTATGTTTCTCCTTATTTATATACAATAAAGTTCAGGAAATCGAAATAAGGCTGAAGTTAAACTGATAGAATTCTACACTGAAAATAAACGGATGATAGCCATTGTAATCAACAGGCTATCTACGTGTACATCACCAGAAGGAAATATTTTTAAAAAACGGACTGTAAAAAATCAAAACGTGGATGAGAACAAATAAAATAACAGTCAACATCCTGCGGAGTGTTGATTGTGGTAGTGACCATGAGCTCTTAATAGTAATACTAAAAGTTAAATTCAGAAGTTTCATTAAAGAACTAAAACTAGTCAGCATAGAGATCAATAAAATATCAGAAGTATACATCACAGAATTAAGTAATCAGTTCGAAACATTGATGAAAATCCAAGAAGATATTACAACGGATGAATTAGCCACATAGGATAAAGATGCCCAAATATTATTTGCCAGAGATATTGTACTATATAAAAGTGTTATAAAATAAACAATTGAATTATACATGATATGTTAAAGCTTATGAGACATAGATCAGAGCAATAAAATCAATAAGCAAAATGAATATCTAATGATGAGACAGAGGAGAGATGAAATTCTCACAAGACCAGTGTGCAGCCATGGAAGAAACTTTACAGCCAAGACAGATAACATTAAAAGATCGAGTGGAAAATCCTAACAAAGCATACGGAAATTCTTACTAGATTAAAAAAATAATAATAATAAATCGAAATATATAAGAATACAGATGGAAATAAAAATATTTAAACAGCCAAATGGCAACAGAGAAGGAGCCAGAACCAACGCCAAATGAAGTCGAGCGGACAATAAACAATCTAAGACAAGTGAAATCACTATAAAGCGATAACAACACAAACGGATGTATTAAAGCTATGATTGCGACCAGTACCCGTACATACAGTCTGAGGTAGACGCAGCCTTAAATGGGTACTTGGAAATTTCATGACAATAATTGGCGGCAGACGTCATTTTGACCATATCACTCAATGAGGGTCGATTGGTCTACACAAATGTATTGATACCACCAAGTACCCACTACACCTGAAAGAATATTCACATGTCCTGTACCTACAGTTATAAATGATTCCGCCTTCAGTGGCAGGCACAAACATGAATTATTTTGGAAATTGCAGTCAACTCACCAACACTGTCCATTTATCCGATTACTGTCTACTTTTTTTTTCGCATATCCTTTACAGGGCATTGCAGTCAACAGCAGCATTTTTTAGCTGCTGTTGATGTCTTGGCAAGTTTTACTTTCAGTAGTTTGCCATAGCTTTCTGAACGACCGGCTCACATACCTTCCATAAGTAACCAACGAGACGCGATCCGCTGCCGAATCTCGCACAGATGTGTTTCGTACGAGAGTATACGGGATTACGGGATTAAGAACAACGTCCTAAATCCCTACTCCAGGGAGACCAGCATTGTCTACTTATCCGATAATATAAACAACACACCAACATAATATGACCTTCCACTTACCCGACAATATAAACAACACGCCAACATAATATGACCTTCCACTTACCCGACAATATAAACAACACGCCAACATAATATGACCTTCCACTTACCCAACAATATAAACAACACACCAACATAATATGACCTTCCACTTACCCGACAATATAAACAACACACCAACATAATATGACCTTCCACTTACCCGACAATATAAACAACACACCAACATAATATGACCTTCCACTTACCCGACAATATAAACAACACACCAACATAATATGACCTTTCACTTACCCGACAATATAAACAACACACCAACATAATATGACCTTCCACTTACCCGACAATATAAACAACACACCAACATAATATGACCTTCCACTTACCCGACAATATAAACAACACACCAACATAATATGACCTTCCACTTACCCGACAATATAAACAACACACCAACATAATATGACCTTCCACTTACCCGACAATATAAACAACACACCAACATAATATGACCTTCCACTTACCCGACAATATAAACAACACACCAACATAATATGACCTTCCACTCACCCGACAATATAAACAACACGCCAACATAATATGACCTGTCACTTACCCGACAATATAAACAACACGCCAACATAATATGACCTGTCACTTACCCGACAATATAAACAACACACCAACATAATATGACCTGTCACTTACCCGACAATATAAACAACACACCAACATAATATGACCTTCCACTTACCCGACAATATAAACAACACACCAACATAATATGACCTTCCACTTACCCGACAATATAAACAACACACCAACATAATATGACCTTCCACTTACCCGACAATATAAACAACACACCAACATAATATGACCTTCCAGTTACCCGACAATATAAACAACACACCAACATAATATGACCTTCCACTTACCCGACAATATAAACAACACACCAACATAATATGACCTTCCACTTACCCGACAATATAAACAACACACCAACATAATATGACCTGTCACTTACCCGACAATATAAACAACACACCAACATAATATGACCTTCCACTTACCCGACAATATAAACAACACACCAACATAATATGACCTTCCACTTACCCGACAATATAAACAACACACCAACATAATATGACCTTCCACTTACCCGACAATATAAACAACACACCAACATAATATGACCTTCCACTTACCCGACAATATAAACAACACACCAACATAATATGACCTTCCACTTACCCGACAATATAAACAACACACCAACATAATATGACCTTCCACTTACCCGACAATATAAACAACACACCAACATAATATGACCTTCCACTTACCCGACAATATAAACAACACACCAACATAATATGACCTTCCACTTACCCGACAATATAAACAACACACCAACATAATATGACCTTCCACTTACCCGACAATATAAACAACACACCAACATAATATGACCTTCCACTTACCCGACAATATAAACAACACACCAACATAATATGACCTTCCACTTACCCGACAATATAAACAACACACCAACATAATATGACCTTCCACTTACCCGACAATATAAACAACACACCAACATAATATGACCTTCCAATTACCCGACAATATAAACAACACACCAACATAATATGACCTTCCACTTACCCGACAATATAAACAACACACCAACATAATATGACCTTCCACTTACCCAACAATATAAACAACACACCAACATAATATGACCTTCCACTTACCCGACAATATAAACAACACACCAACATAATATGACCTTCCACTTACCCGACAATATAAACAACACACCAACATAATATGACCTTCCACTTACCCGACAATATAAACAACACACCAACATAATATGACCTTCCACTTACCCGACAATATAAACAACACACCAACATAATATGACCTTCCACTTACCCGACAATATAAACAACACACCAACATAATATGACCTTCCACTTACCCGACAATATAAACAACACACCAACATAACATGACCTTCCACTTACCCGACAATATAAACAACACACCAACATAATATGACCTTCCACTTACCCGACAATATAAACAACACACCAACATAATATGACCTTCCACTTACCCGACAATATAAACAACACACCAACATAATATGACCTTCCACTTACCCGACAATATAAACAACACACCAACATAATATGACTTTCCACTTACCCGACAATATAAACAACACACCAACATAATATGACCTTCCACTTACCCGACAATATAAACAACACACCAACATAATATGACCTTCCACTTACCCGACAATATAAACAACACACCAACATAATATGACCTTCCACTTACCCGACAATATAAACAACACACCAACATAATATGACCTTCCACTTACCCGACAATATAAACAACACACCAACATAATATGACTTTCCACTTACCCGACAATATAAACAACACACCAACATAATATGACTTTCCACTTACCCGACAATATAAACAACACACCAACATAATATGACCTTCCACTTACCCGACAATATAAACAACACACCAACATAATATGACCTTCCACTTACCCGACAATATAAACAACACACCACCAACTAAGGTGTTGCCATCTTTCCGGATGTTACCAGTCACGCTAAAGATGGCGGCGACGACTGAAAGGATTAGCGACGACAAAGTTAAAGCCACAGATCGGCGAGCTGAAGCTGGCAAAAGATGAGTGATATCACATTACATTGTGATGTTGCAATAGGATATTATATTTCATGGTGATGTGGCAACAGAATATTATATTATATGGTGGTGTGGCAATGGGATATAACATTACATGGTGATGTGGCAATGGGATATAACATTACATGGTGATGTGGCAATGGGATATAACATTACACGGTGATGTGGCAACAAGATATAACATTACATGGTGATGTGGCAACAAGATATAACATTACATGGTAATGTATAAACATGATATAACATTACACGGTGATGTGGCAATGGGATATAACATTATATGGTGATGTGGCAATGGGATATAACATTACATGGTGATGTGGCAATAGGATATAACATTACATGGTGATGTATAAACATGATATAACATTACATGGTGATATATAAACATGATATAACATTACATGATGATGAATAAACATGATATAACATTACATGGTGATGTATAAACATGATATAACATTACATGGTGATATATAAACATGATATCACATTACATGGTGATATATAAACATGATATAACATTACATGGTGATGTATAAACATGATATAACATTACATGGTGATATATAAACATGATATCACATTACATGGTGATATATAAACATGATATAACATTACATGGTGATATATAAACATGATATCACATTACATGGTGATGTTGCAGCGGAATATTATATTATATGGTGATGTTGCAATGGGATATCACATTACATGGAGATGTGGCAATGGGTTATCACATTACATGGAGATGTGGCAATGGGATATATATATATATATATAACATTACATGGTGATGTATAAACATGATATAACATTACATGGTGATGTATAAACATGATATAACATTACATGGTGATGTATAAACATGATATAACATTACATGGTGATGTATAAACATGATATAACATTACATAGTGATTTCTTCTTCTTCTTCTTCTGCGTTCATCTGGATTTTTTTTTTCGGATGTGACTGCGTTGTGCCTGTTTACAGCAGAGCTGCGTTCTTGCGCCGTTAGGCCGACACATCCGACTTCTGCGGGCATTTGTTGACCGGGTTAACCTTCCCGGACATGGTGATTTGATAAATGCTTGTTCTGAATTTGGTTTAACAATTAGCAAAAAGAAGACACAGATTATGTCGCAAGGTGCACATGGGGTACCATCAATCTTTATTGACGACGTCGAACTGGAGACAGTAGACCGTTTTACATATCTAGGATCAGTGGTAAATAGCAAATCATCCCTAGATCAGGAAATCAACATCAGGATTAATAAGGCAGCAACAACAATGAACAGGTTAAAAAAAAGAGTCTGGGAGAACAGAAAGCTTACTGCCAAATCAAGAGTCCTTGTCTATCAAGCCTGTGTCCTTAGTACTCTTCTTTATGGCAGTGAAGCCTGGACAACTTACTCACACCAAGAGAAACGTTTAAACAGCTTTCATATGCGGTGTCTGCGAAGAATACTTGGTATTAAGTGGCAAGACAAAATCACAAATACTGAAGTATTGGAAAGATCAGGTTGTGTGACGGTTTTCCATGCTCAGTCTTCGTAGACTTAGATGGATAGGACATCTTAGGAGGATAGATGCAGGTAGAATACCAAAGGACGTCTTTTTTTGGTGTATTACAGATGTGTAGGAGAAGATCTCAGGGTCGGCCTCTACTACGATTCAAAGATGTATGTAAGCGGGACATGATTGATAAGGCATTGATAATGCACATTGGGCAGCAAAGTCGCCGCTAAACGTGTTGCATGGAGGGCAAATATCAGAAATGGAATAAAGACAAAGGAGAAAATTATTACAGATAAGTCACACACCGAGCATGTGAGACGTAAGATGGTGCATGATGGTGGACATGACCATGTGTTCACATGCACCCACTGTGGACGAACATTTACAGCGCGAATTGGCCTTAACAGACACATTCACCACCGCCATGGGTTGTAGTTATTACACCATTTTGAAGCACAATGTAACAAACTATCGTCTGTCAAGACGGCAAGGTGCCAATATGGTGATGTGGCAACAGGGTATCACATTAGATGGTGATGAGACAATACGACATCACATTTCTTGCTGATTTGGCAACATGATATCACTTTACTTTGTGATGTGGCAAGTACATACGTTAAATGTATCGTGTAATTAAATGATGACATGCTGGGCCCTGGTATGATGAGATCGCATATATATGGTGTCCACGCAGTGCTGGTAAAGTGTAATAGATATTTCAGTAGCACAGTTAGCCTCATGTTTAATGTGACGTCCTGTGCTGCATTTGTAACATTAAATTGTCTCGAAGCAGTTTTCTGCTATGGGTCTGCGATGTGATGGGATCATCATTTTGTATCAGCCTGAGAGCCAGGAGGGACAGGTGGCCAGTCTTTTCACCACTTTAACAGGGACGAGTCCTACCGTGCCCATCACATTATCGGCACAATTTCATATCAACTTCGCCAGCGCGTACGCTTTATTTGTATAAGATAGTAATAATTATTATGCATTTTTTTCAATCTCTCTCTCTCTCTCTCTTTCTCTCTCTCTCTCTCTCTCTCTCTCTCTCTCTCTCTCTCTCTCTCTCTCTCTCTCTCTCTCTCTCTCTCTCTCTCTCTCTCTCTCTCTCTCTCTCTCCTTCTTATTCGTCTTGCGACGATTACACCGTAAGCCGAGCTCTGATGTACGCGATAGACTCTTTGTAAACTTCTCTTTAGTTTCATAGAACGTCTTGTTAAGTGCTTATTCAACTGGCCGGTGTGTCTTTCTTTGCTCGCTGTTCTTAAAACTGAATGTAAGAGAACCGACATCGCTTCCCTCCCGACATTCTCACGATATTCATTATTTTTTCTCCCCTTTTCAAAAGCTACCGAAGAGTTCCCATGCTGATAATGAATATGATGAAAAGTCCACCTGACATTTCTTCGACACTTAGCATTGTCCAGATTTTCAACTCACTCCCTTCTGTGTGAATCTTTTCAGATGTCGATATGCACTCTCCACCCGATCCCATAGAGTCTGACCGCCTTATCTTTATCATATATCATCTCTCCATACATAGGTCAATCCTGTAGAATATTTTGAGAAAGCTGTTTGCGTAATTCAAATATGTAATGCGGCGAAGCAGAGATACCAAACCATTTATTAATCACTCTCCTCTTAACGAATCTTTTCAGATGACGATACTCCGCCTGTTCAGACGCACACTCCACCCGATTCCAGAGAGTCCTCACCACCTCATCTTTATCATATATCACCTGACTATACAGAGGTCAAACTACTGAGCGTAATCTTGCCAAGAGATCAACAGACAGCTGAAAGATGTTGCTGTTGACAGCGATGTCCTGTAAAGGATATGCGAATTAAAATTTAAAAAAATACAGAGGTCAATCCTGTAGAACATATTGCGATGGTTGTTTGCATAGTCCACGTGTATAATGCAGCAGGGAGACTTGGTCTTTCATCAATCAGATACCGTCTCCACAATAAAGGTTGGCTGCAATGGATCTCCAACATTGTATGTCTCTCGCCCTGATCGTACATTCTGTCAGACTTAGTTCAAGTCTTAATGTTATATTCCCACTTGGGAGATCAGCACGGCCGAATGTATAGTAGCGCTAGTACTTAAACATCCGGTGTGCTGATGCTGATGTAACGGGTTCAACCACGATACTGGTCAGTTGGACTAAAATGTTGACTTCTCGTCCTTGAATTGGGGGGGGGGGGGGGTAAATTACAAGTACTTCTGATGCCGGAGTGGGTTCGCCTCATGGCGAGGGACACTGGTAAAGTGGAAAGCTAAAATCAGTCTAGTGCACTAAAATTAATAGTACATGTATGAACTACGCTTGAGATAAAAGTGGGCCAAGGGAAAAAAATATTCCCACTTGTATCGTTGTCAGTCTCTTTGACGCTTGCTTTCGATTTTACCCTCTAGTGTGGTTTAAAAAAAAAAAAAAGTGTATTATTTTTACGTGGTAGAAATATTTGTTGCCTCTTTTTTATTTCTTTCAGCAATTCTATTTTCAGTCCCACTTTGCATGTGTTTATTCGGTCTATTAAGTGCCGCCCCTAGGCGGAAAATTGTGACCCGTCCTTGCCAGTGCTGAATGTGGTAGTCGTTGTTGCTTTTGTTTTATTTCAATAGAATTCATCATCATCAAACACCAGTGACTTGACATTTGCAGAACTTCACCATTGTAAGCGTCTTTCGATGTGTCTCTCCATCGTAAGCCATTTTACGCCTCTATTGTTGTCATGTATAAATTATCTATCACATCTTGAACCCATCCACATTGTGGTCTTCGTCTCCCCTGTACGCTTCCCTCCATACCTATCTTTTCTAGACTTTGATGTCTTTTCCTATTCCAAAAATATTACATTGTCCATATTTTTGTTTGTCTTAATATCCAATCTTCTTCAGTACTGAGTTCTTGTTTATTAGATCTATTTGTTCTCAGTGATTTAAAAAAAAAATAATTCTTTCTAAGAATTATTTTCTAAAGTGGATATTCAATAGAATTGATCAGACTGAAAATAACAAGTAGAAAAGGATCTAAATTATGCGCTATAGTTAGGCAGAGGAACATTTGTTTTCTTGCGTGAAATATACAAGATCACAATTATTGATTATAATATAGAGTACAGAAAACAATGAAGAAAAACGCAAGATAATGGTGAATAACTACATGAAACACGGAACAACCAATATCAAAATAAATGGACACACTCTCCAAATATCCTTTTTTTCTTTTTGTTCTCATATCCTTTACAGGACATCACTGTCAACATCAGCATCTTTCAGCTGATTGTTGATTTCTTGCCAAGATTACGCTCAGTAGTTTGCCATTGCTTTCTGAGCTATCGGCTCACATACCTCGTAAGTTACCGACACGGAGAGAACCGCTACCGATTCTCGCGCACGTCACGTTACTCACGAGAGTATTTGGGATTATGGAGAAAGTCGTGTAAATCCCTAGACCAGGAGACCGGCCCAAGTATCCTAGGCTCTTTGTATTCAGGGACGGTAATTCAAGTAAAGCGATCAGAATAAGACGCGAGTTGGCCTTATCTGCCATGGCCAGACAGAAACCAATATAGAAGAGCTAAATCAGCTTTCCCGTCAATATGAAAATTAACGCCACTTGTGGTCTCCAGTCTTATATATGGAAATGATAGTTTATACTCTTTCTGCAGACACAATTGAAAAATCCAATTACAGACAACAGAGGACGTTGTATCGAAAAGCCTTCATTGACAAACAACAACACGAAAATACATCACACAATAACAATGGAAATGACATTACACTAACTACATCAAGACGTTACTGCAGTATCATTTCCGTCGCTTTTGTGTGCTGTATTTTCGTGTTGTTATTTGCTGATGAAGGCCTATCTCCGCAACGTCCTCAAATTATTGTAATTATATTTTGTAAATCGGCCCTACACTTCGTGTTTTCTTATTGATTACATTTCCACAGCTTTACCACATTTAAGTCCATTTCATTTATATGCGTAACTACAAGTTGCTGCAGAAAAGAGCAAAAGATCCAGACTTTTGACTACAAATGCTTTGAAGAATCCTTCACGAATGCGATTTGAAGCCCAAAACAAGAATGCCAGTGTTAGAGATACAATAAATGTACATGCAGGCACTTAAGAACCACATCTGTCTGTGGTAAAACGTCGAAATCTTGCCAGGTTTCGGTATGTCACACTTCTTGACACCCTCTGAAAGATAAATCTCCAGATAATGACTGAGGGCAAACGGAGAAGAGGTAAGCAGAGACAATCTTGAATTAATAACAAAAGAATGGGCGAGAAGTGGTGTTTCCACAATCAATGGAGCAATGAAAGACTGATTACTGACGCTTCCATGATGATACAGACTGATTACTGATGATTCGACCATGACACAGAATGATAAATGACGCTTCCATCATGACACAGACTGATTACTGACACTTACATCATGACACACACTGATTACTGGCGCCTCCATCATGATACAGACTGATTACTGATGATTCGACCATAACACAGACTGATAAATGACGCTTCCGTCATGACACAGGCTGATTACTGACGATTACATCTTGACACAGACTGATTACTGATGCTTCCATCATGTCACAGACTGATAACTGACGCCTCCATCATGACACAGACTGATAACTGACGCCTCCATCATGACACAGACTGATAACTGAAGCCTCCATCATAATACAGACTGATTACTGACGTTTCCATCATAGCACAGACTGATTACTGACGTTTCCATCATGGCACAGACTGATTACTGAAGTTTACATCATGACACAGACTGATTACTGACGTTTCCATCATGACACAGACTGATTACTGACGTTGCCACCATGATACAGACTGATTACTGACGTTTTCATCATAGCACAGATTGATTACTGACGTTTCCATCATAGCAAAGACTGATTACTGACGTTTCCATCATGGTACAGACTGATTACTGAAGTTTCCATCATGACTCCGACTGATTACTGACGTTTCCATCATGACACAGACTGATTACTGACGTTACCATCATGACAGATGGAATATTGACGTTTCCGTCCTGACACAGACTGATTACTGACGTTTCCATCATGACAGATGGAATATTGACGTTTCCGACCTGACACAGACTGATTTTTGACGTTTCCATCATGACACCCCCTACGTCGACGGTTACAGGACGAGATTATGGTGATGATAGGAAACACGCAACAACTGATGAGTATATTGACTCTTATTGTTGAGTTACTGCACCTTCTCTACCATGTCAGCACATATATCTGGCATAGAAACATCAGCTGCACTTGCAATCTGGAGTCAGTTAGCATAGGTCTAGGAAACTGAGTTCCTTTTATCTCCCGGTTGTCATTTCTTCGGTGTTTAGAATATCATACCTGTCATTTATTAGAATAATTCGTTACAGGTATATCTGCAAGCATTGCATAATAATAAGGGGAAAAACAGAGAAAACGCAAGTACGTTTATAAGGGTGTTTGTAAAGTTTCACTACACTGTGTATGTAGGTCAAATTTGAAAAATGAAATAAATGAACTCATTAAAAATGCGCTTAAGATTTCATTACAATAACTACAATAGTCACTGCTAAGGTGTAACGCTGTTTTAGGGAAGCTGAAAAGTACATATGAAGTATTCATTATAACAAGTGTTGAAATGCCGACCACAGGCTTCAAGACATGACTGTACACGTCTCATCATATTGTCATATACCTTCAGCAACGTGTCTGTTGTTACCTCCGTGTTTCCACCGCCATTTCGAAACACTTGTTCAACCAAAAATATTATTTCTTCCGTTGATAACACCATTCTGTTTGGAGTGCAACGAATTACTCCAGCAGATAACAACCATTCGCTGCATATTGCTTCACGATGGACTGTGCAACACATTTTGTTATGACGTCATGTACTTCATTTTTCAAATTTGTTCTACAGACAAAGTGTAGTGAGACTTTACAAACACCCTGTATATTAACTATTATTCTCAAACATACAAATACACCTTGTTCGCAAAACGACATATAATAATAAGCGTATTCACACCATATTCTATTCATACTACCTATGTCAAACTTGGACATTATACAAATCACACTTACGTAAAATCAACGCCTACGAGATGAGGTGCTTGAGAAGAGTTGCCCAACTGAACTATCCGAGACTGAGTAAGAAATTATGCTTTTAGACAGACCGTGGGATCAACGCCTTGAACAATGAAAGGCAGAAGATCGAATATATCGGTTATAATGCAAAATCATCAGATACCAATGCTGACCCTACATTAAAGAAGATCTGATACAAGAACAATAGGACATCAGAGAAGAAAATGGACTTAGACATCAAAACATTGTAAACTCACATGAAATGACACTATCCAGTGCCACTAATCGGGCACACAAAATAATGTCAACTATTCCTTCCTTCAACGCTTGACGGCAAAAGTGGAATATGATGATGATGATAATTGTATGTAATGTTATTCAGAATATATAGTTTTTTATGGTTTCATGTTACGTACAATAATTGTTTGCTGGAAAAGTTGTGCAATGAAATAAAATAAAATGCTAACTGTTCATCCTTTTAATACAATGAAATTTGTAAAGGTTGTATGGTAAACAGTGTTTCTTTTTAAATATTTAATTGGAAACTCAGGAGATCATGAACATAAATTTACACATTGACACATCGACAGCTTGCAGTAAACCTAATATTTACGCCCAGAGGCGCTGGTCGTGGAGAATAAAATTGGAGACAATAAATAAAGGAATTAGCAGGATGACCTGTCATAGAAAGAACTTCTTACAGAAAAAGCCACCGTCAAGATACTTTTACCTGTCACAACCGCTGGATACAGTAAGAAAAGTTGGAAATTAGCAAAAAACAGGGACACGGATATGGAATAATACAGAAGATTTCGACATTGTGACACTTAGAAATACAGAAAGGCATGAGCGTGGGCAGAAGTTTATAACAATAAGAAATACAAGTTTATAAATTAATTTGAGCATGAGAAAAAGTACCTCACAACGAACAATTTGATTTCTACAGATGCTTTGAGCATGAGAAAACGCTGTCTCACAACGAAAAATTAAATTCTACAGATGATCTGAGGATGATAAAAAGCTACTTCACCATGAAAACTTAAATTTTACGGATGATTTGAGCACGGGCAGAAGCTACTGACACAGTCATACATGAAAGAAAACTTACCCAGGTACATGCAACGGGATCACAGACACAAGACACCACGGAACCAACAGTTTATACCTATAATGGTGAAGGATGTGGTGCTGAGCAATTCTCCTCTCCCAGTGCCCTTGACCTCATAGCTGATAGCCATACAGCTGATAATGTCCGGCACTGAATCAAAGACATGCAAACTGTTGTCATGTTATTGCATTTGCTAACACTATGTTGTTATTAATACCTTCTCAGCTCCTGTTTGAAGTCTACCAATCACGGCATTTGTTTGGTCAGTACACGAGATGGCGATTCTAGAGGACTTTAAGTGATTATCCGATGATAGTATCTTGATCATTTTGACTTTTATGGGGGTCTCATTTGGCTCATGTAGTAAGTCTTTTCTATGCAGTGGCATAGTGGCCACTGCACTTCTCTACTAAGACAGAGGTTCAGAGTTCAATCTCTAGCAAATAATTTGATTATTTATTTTCCTTTCCAGTGCAGCTCTGGACTTGATCCAGTCGCATTCAAATGGATACCAGATCATTTCCAGAATTTTATGGGGATTGACTTGGTAGGAAAAGCGGCGAGGAAAGGAACTGGCCACACGACATCTTATGACGCGGAATGTGAGGACACATGTAGCTTTTCTATTATCCACTCATTGGTTAAAACGCTTACCAGATTACCATCTCCAAGTGTTCCAGATGCCACTATCTAGCTTAGGTATTTAACTAGGTAGAAGTGTTAGATGTTTACACCTGTGCTATATATAGAACCTATGGAATGTAGGTTTTCATGGAACCATGTGTTCCAAATCACAGACAATTAACAGACAAGTAAGGAATTATGGTGGAAGCTGCGGAGATGTGGTTTTATGGAACATTTATGAGAATACAATGGACGGATAGAAAGAACAATGAAGACATATTAGTTAGTTAGTTAGTTAGTTAGTTAGTTAGTTAGTTAGTTAGTTAGTTAGTTAGTTAGTTAATTAGTTAGTTAATTAGTTGGTTGGTTGGTTAGTTACTCGACAGATCATCCTCATTGCACATCGAACCGTTCATTTCACAAGTGCTCGGATCCCCTCCTCAGTAAATCCCTCAGCGTGTAGTGGCTCACGACACCAGTTCTGTGTTGGTTTATTACTCTTCTTTGACTTCCTGCGTAGTGTTCTTGTTTGGCCACGCCTATTTTAACTTTCTGTTCTCGCAGCCTGACCATGGTTGTAGATTCCAGTCATCGCTTGGCTCTCGTAAACAACTTACTTCTCGTAGAGCATTCTGAATGTCTGCCTAGTCCATGGTTCGTCCGCCTTCCACAGTAGCCCTACCTGCAAGCTTGTCAGCCTGCTCATTCCCTTGTACACCCGCATGCCTGGCACAAAGATGAAACTAATCTTTGCCAGCCGAGACGCGCCAGAGACAGCAGCCACTCTCTTCGGACCCACCTCATCTCTATCATCCTGAGCATACTCATTGGGTCACTAAGGACACATGCCCGATTGAATGTCTATGTCTCGTGCCATGTTATTGCTTTACTTACTGCCATGACTTCCATAGTCAGGCTGCTTGTAGCCAAAGCAAAAGCGCCAGACTCTTCCTTTACACTTTTCATTCCGGCCTGAGCCGTAAAGGCCCATAAACTTCTCACTCCTCGGACGACCGGCCCATCCATGTAAATGACAGCATCATCCTCTAACGAATTCTTGAAGATCAGAGCCTATACTTCTACAGCAGCTAGATTTTCTTATCTGCATTTCCTGTCTAGTTGGATGCACACTGAAAATGATGTACAGAACCGTGTTGGCAGGTATATGAAGACATATTGAAAGAAGTTAACTCGCAAAGAGAACTGGTTACTTGCATCAGAAAAAGACAGGCCGCATTCATTGGACGTGTTATGAGAAGGGGATAATTGGATTATGTCTGGATGAAAGCTGGATGGTATTAGAGACAGGGAGAGACGAAGAGAGAAGATGCTGGAGAGTTTGATATCACAGCATGGGACAACTTCGGTATCAGAAATGAGTTGCAGTATACGAGACAGCAGGCAGTGGACAGATATGATCACAAACGCAACACGGCATGGACTGAAAGAAGACCTTGTGTTCAGTTTTGCTAACATTTTATGACAATCTCTTAATCTTGCCGTGCTCCACATTATACAATGATTTGCAGACAATTTTCAAACTCTTATGTTAAAACTGTCATCGGTATATCTCGGAATATTTATATGCTGTCTTTTAACTTATATTCCTCAAGATGTTCAATGTTTTTTGAGTGTTGTTTAGCTTTACATGTTGAAAATGTCAGATGATACAATACATCCTTGTCTTAACACATCTTTTATTTGTTACGAAGAATTTATTAAGTTTTCATTCATATATGATGCCAGATTCTTATTTCTTATATATACTTACATATCATCATCATCAAGTGCCCTGCCAGCTGCCGTAGGCGTTCATGGCTCTCCACAGACCTCGGTCTTTGGTGTTCTGGATCAACTCTGCTGATGGTATTCCACCATGCAACTGTCTCAATCCATCCAGCATCATTTCTCTTGGTCTGACTCTGCCTATCTTCCCCTCGATCTTTCCAGGTGTCACGATGTTCTCCAATGTCTCGCTTCTCATCACATGACCGAAGAAAGCTGTTTGTCTCTTTCTTATCTTATATATAAAAGGCGATCTCCGTCTGTCTGTCTGTCTGTCTGTCTGTATGTCCATATGTCCTTTATGCGCTCGCGAACGGCCCATCCGATTGAGATGAAATTTTCTACACGTCTTCCTTTCATTCCAGCGCAGCCAACTGTCATATTTTTTTAGTGTGCAATCGGCTGCTTACTCAATATTATTTCATTTTTCATTTTTCATTATAATTTCATATATCTCAGAGGACTTAACTCTGTAAAAGTTATTTCAAGGGGCATAACTTTTCTGTATAACTTATAGTCATATTGTGGCATCGTTTTCAAAGATTTATAAACTCTTTGTCCATAGTTATATACCGGAATATCTTCTTCTTCTTCTTCAGCGTTCCGAGCCATTGAGGTTCTTTGCTGCAAATACAATCTGTCTCCATTCGTCTCTCTGGTGGACCTTCTTTTGCCAGTCGTTGATTCCAAGTGCTTGTAGGTCTGTATGTATATTATCTCTCCACCGCCTTCTTGGTCTACCTCGGGGTCTACGGTCATTTATTTCCTGAGTGTAAGCGAGTTTTGTTTCCCTATTATCTTCCATTCTTTCTATATGCCCCAGCCATTGTAGTCTATTAGCCTTCATGATACCAGTGATTAGCGGGGACTTAAACAAATCATAAATGTCTTTGTTACTTCTTCTTTTCCACTCTCCACTTTGTGTATCCCTAATGGGTCCAAAGATGCGTCTTAAAATTTTGTTCTCAAAGGTTTGTAACAAGGCTTCGTCTCCTTTCGTTGTACTCCAGGTTTCAGAGCCATACAGCACAACTGGTCTGATCAGTGTTTTGTATATTGTGATTTTGGTGTTACGAGATAGCGCCTTTGGTTTTAGTAGATGTTGTAGTGCATAGTATATCTTATTTCCAGAGTTGATTCTAGTTTGTATTTCTTCCCTTATGATGTTGGAGCAGTTGAAGATTGTACCCAGTTATTTGTATGTTTCCGTTCTTTTAATGGTCATATTATCTATTTGTATGTGGCCAGAGTTTTTAGCCATTCCGTCTCTTGAAATTACCATACATTCTGTCTTATCTGGTTGATAACCAGCCCCATCTGTTGGGCTTTTTCCTTTAAGTGAGTCAATATTTCTAATGTCTTTTGTTCACTTTGCCCTATAATATCTATATCATCTGCATAACCAAGCAGCTTGGATGTTCCTCCAATATCACATTCCTCCTTTACCTTCCTTACAACTTTCTCTAGAGCCAGATTGAAGAGTAGCGGCGATAGTGAATCACCCTGTTTCAAGCCAGATGTTATTTGGAAGGGGTCTGATTTCCTGCCTTTATATGTTACTATATTATAAGTATCTTCCATGCATAGTTTGGTCATGTTAATTAACTTCCTTGGTATTCCAAATTCCTGCATAACATTCCATAGACTATTCCTATGGACACTATCATAAGCCTTTTTAAAATCCACAAAAATGTTATGGAGATCTCTTTTATATTCCCAATGTTTCTCGGCTATTTGTCGTAAGATAAATATCTGATCTATTGTTGATCTGTTTTGTCTAAAACCCGCCTGGTAGTCACCTAATATGTCTTCTGAATATGGTTTTAGTCTATTTAGTAATACTGCGGATAGTATCTTATAGCTTGTGGACAGTAGTGATATTCCTCTATAATTTCCACATTGGAACTTGTCTCCTTTCTTAAAGATAGGTATCAATAATGACTCTTTCCAGTCATGGGGTAATTCTTCTGTCCTCCAGATTTTTATTATTAGTTCGTATAGCTTTAGATGTAATGCATGGCCACCTGCCTTTATAGATTCAGCAGCAATTCCATCAGTCCCAGTTGCCTTATTGTTTTTAAGTCGTGTGATTACATATAGGATTTCTTCAAATGTAGGTTCTTCAATTTGTGGTTCGCATGTTAGAACCTCTTCCTGTGGGAAAATGTTACTTGGAGCTTCACAATTTAGTAATTCAATAAAATATTCTTTCCATGTGTTGCACATTTCCTCATTGGTATTTATCATATTCCCATTTTTGTCTTTTAAACCATATGTGTTTTGTTGGTGCCCTCGTTTCATTGACTTCAGTACTTTAAAAAATTTTCTGGATTCATTTTTCTGGTGATTAGTTTCCATATCTTTGATTATATTACTCATATATTCTCGCTTCTGCTGTCTGACTATTTTTGTAGCCTCTTTACATTCATTTCTATAATGCTCTTCCTTTTGGATGTTATTGATGTCATTTAACCATACATGCCTGGCATTCTTCTTCCTAGTGACTGCTTCTTCACATTTTTGATTGAACCATCTGTTCTTTCTATGCCGGAATATGAGTTATAATAAATAATGATACAATCTGTAAGGCATTTTCAAAGTTTTCATAAAAATAATGCATAATGCATAACATTGTAACTCATCTTTTTTTGCTTAAAGAATAAATAAATAATAGTTACCTTATCTCTATCAAGTTTGAAGATTTTATATTTCTTTACACTGTGGCCAACTCTAAGAAGACATGGAACAACTTCAGCCATTATTAAATCTACAGGCATATGCGTTATATTCCTCCTCCTCCTCTTCCCTCCTCCACCTCCTACCCTCTTCCTCTTCTCCTCCCCCTCCTCCCTCTCCCTCCTCCATCCTCCTCTTCTCTCTTTCTCCTCCTCCTCCCTCCTCCTCCCTCTTCCTCCTCCCAGCTCCTACTCCTCCTTTTTCTTCTTCTTCTGCTGCTGCTGCCGCTGCTCCATTTACCCAAGTTAATTGTTGGGGAAGATGTAAAGATCTTTCAAGTGCTCTTTCTAATGCTTTTTGTAAGTTGGTCTTCGTTTATCTAAGGTTGTTCTAACTGCAACCAATAAATGATTAGACAGACAGAGAGACAGACAGACAGACAGACAGACAGACAGACAGACAGACAGACAGACAGACAGACAGACAGACAGACAGACAGACAGACAGTCGGGAACGGGAACTTATATGACTACTCATATGAATTAAATGAGATGCTCCCCATCAGGGGCTGGGCGAAGCCGGGCCGGATCAGACAGATAGACAGACAGATAGACAGACAGACAGACAGATAGATAGTCGGGAACGGGAACGTGAGCTTATATGACTACTTATATGAATTAAATGAGATGCTCCACACCAGGAGCTGGGCGATGCCGGGCCGGGTCAGACAGACAGACAGACAGACAGACAGACAGCCAGACAGAGAGACAGACAGAGAGACAGACAGAGAGACAGACAGACAGACAGATAGTCGGTAACGGGAACGGGAACTTATATGACTACTTATATGAATTAAATGAGATGCTCCCCACCAAGGACTGGGCGAAGCCGGGCCGGGTCAGCTAGTTGTTGTATATATTGTTCTAGTTTCATTAGCCTGTCTCAGGCAGTCGTTACTTACATATACGAGTATTATTTTTTCATCGGAGATCCTTTCCATTTACACTGAATTTGTGCAAACTGTGAAAATGATCTTGGTGTTTCACTTGGTCAAAAATTTTGGATAGTCTTTATAGCTTAGATAAAGGTCTTATTGTATGTGGATACACATTTTATTAACCTTCAGTAAAGATAACACTCCGTTGGCTGAGTGGTCTCGAGGTATGGTGTCCGCCTCGAGTGCTGGGGGTTCCAGATTCAAGCCCCGGTGAGGGAAGGGATTTCTTCACGTGGACTTCTAGTAACAAAATTTCCCCTGGTCTCTGGGTAATGCGATCGGACGCCCGTGTGTATTGACACGCACGTAAAATAAAAAATCCCTTGGCAGTTGGAAATCGAAAAAGAGTAGCCTAACGGCGCTGCCCCGGCAAACTTTCGAGTTGAAATCGACCCAAAATATTTCAGGATCATCGCCGGTACTACGGAGTTCTTACACTGAGCTGAGATTCTCTGGATTCAGACTTGAGTTAGGAGTAGAACGGAACACTTATGGGTTACACCCGTGTGCCGTGATGTAGATCCGTCGACTAAACTAAACTAAACTAAGCATCTGTAACAACCTCAAACCGAGGTAGTACGATTCTTAGCCAAGCAGTGAGATCACAAGATTTGTGACAATGTTCTTACCTTCTTCCGACACCATACATAACCTCCACAGCCCTGTCCACACCCGAATCCACATTAAACCGATGGTGGCATTTCCCAGAAGTTCGGGATCTATAGAGAGCGATTCGCGTGTGATTAGCCAGGAATCTGTAGAAACTGCTAATGAGAACAGACCTACAGACATGGCCCCAAGAACGAATGACATGACTGTGAGTTTGTAAACTGTACATGCGTTCATTGTATGGCGTAGTTTGAACACTGTCTATAGCAGAAACATGTGAATTTCACAACTTCATGACATGATGTGGATCAAGAGCTGTTCATGGCTGCAAAGACAGATACAGTTCATTGTATGGCGTAGTTTAAACACTGTCTATGAATTACACATGGGAACTTCACAAGTTAAGAACGTGAGGTCAATTTAGCACTGTATTTAACTGCAATGATAGATGAGGTTCACATATTCATTGTATGATATTGTTCAAATATTGTCGGTAAGGAGCAACATGTAAATTTCACAATTTCATAACGTAAGTTCTATTAAGCTCTGTATATTGCTGTAACAAGAAATAATGTTTATCAGTTCATTTTATGAAGTGGTTAAAACACTCCCTTGGTTATATCATCTGAATGTCATAAGTTCATCACGTTAAGGTCAATCAAGCATTGAATACAGGTGTAACAAGAGATGAGGTTTAAACCTTCATTGTATGGCGTAGTTTAAACACTGTCGAATCACAGCAACGTGTCCATTTCACTAGTTTCAAACATAAGGTCGATCAAGCACTGTTTAGGGCTGCAACGACAAATAAGGTTTATCAGTTCATTTTATGACGTAGCTAAACATTTCTGTATCAACATATTAATTTCACAAGTGTATGACACAAAGTCGATCAACCATTGTATATTGCTGCAATGACAGATGAGCTTAACGTTCATTTTAGGACGTAATCCAATCATTGTCGATAAACAACAACATGTCACAAGCTTTCGACGTGAGGCAGATCAAGCACTGCCCATAGTTGCAACAACATATACGTTTATTAGTTCACTTACAATGTAATTAACATCTATCTATTCCAACAGTATGTGATTTTCACAACTTCGTGGCGTGAGGTTAATTGAGCAGAAAGAAGAAACAAGAATTATCCTGAAACGATTAGAAAAACAAGGAAATGTCACAGATGTATGTGAATAGAAAACAACATAATCTATACAAAAGACATTAACTGAAAAACAAAACAACAACAACTCAAACAAAGAAAGAACAAACGCAGACAGCATACATACGAGTGGAGACCTATTGTGCCCCGCAAGATGCCCCAACAACAAAGAATAAACCCAAACAGTTAACAACACTGCAAGGGAATCGTTCCAGATACAGAAGTCAGGAAACGTAGTCAGCAACGCATAGGTAAATAAATCAATACAACCGGTTTAGAGAAACACGATAATGAGCAGAAATATAACAACAAGGCTACAGCCAAGGTCAACCTGGTGCAGACAGTATAATTACAGAACAGGTTTCAAGTTCAAGATCTAAATAAGATGAATGTAGATGAATGATTGATTGATTGATTGGTTGATTTGGGAATCGACATCACAGCATTCGGGGCATTCCCATAAGTGCTCCGTCCCCATCCTCAGCAGCCAGCGAAGAGTTCCAACACTAATAGTACCAGAAGCAATCTGATTATAAGTCCGTCTCGTCTTTCCTCTGAGCGTTGAGCGTCGGCCAGATCCCTTCGTCACTCCTCGTTGTCTCATTCTTGCCAGACCATGGTAATCCATTTGCTCCTCCGAGGTGTGCACGTGCTCCCACAAGGCCGCAACCACGTCTGCCTTGTCATGTATCAATACTCCACCAAGTTCTGCAGAGCCAGCCAATCTGTCAGCCTGTTCATTTCCCAGCACACCGGCATGCCCCGGAGAAAAGATCCAGGCGATGCTTGTCACCCGTGACCTCCGAACGAACGAACGAACGAACGAACGAACAAACTTTATTTTCAAAGGGTTAAGAATTGGGCACGCAGGCCCGTCTAACATTCTGCCCTCTATCACTCTCTTTCATACATTATTTCATTCACACATCATTCAAGGCTAACAGAGAACAGCAACAATATAAAAGATATGCATTATAAAGGCATGGGCAAAATGCGAACATCAAAACTACACGACACAGTAATATTAGATAATGATCTGACACTTGTTATTAGCCATGTGGAATATACTGGCCTACCAAAAGGGGACTGGCTGTTATACTACGGTTTTGTTATTATTATTATATCTATTATTAAGGGGGAAGGTAATCCGTATTGAGATAGTGTTCGAATAATTTGCGATTATATGAATAGGGATTGGTGATGTCTTTGATTTCTTGTGGAAGATTGTTCCACAGCTGAGCTGCAGAGTACGTTACGCTTGTTTTGTATAAGTCAATCCTAGGCTTCGGAATGTGTAATATATTTAAACGTTTACTGTGTCTAGCATTATATTTAAACAATGGCCAAAGGTAATTTGGGGCATTCCGATGCAGGATTTTGTGAATTAGTTTAGCTTTATTGAAAAGCAGGCGTTTGCGGAGTGGTAGTAACTGAAGGCGTTTATACAGGCTAGGATTGTCAGTTAAAGTGTTTGCTATAAATTAGACTCATGGCCCGTTTCTGGAGTGAGTAAAGTCGCTTGGTGTTTGAATTCGAACAACCGTCCCAGATTGTAGAGCAGTAGTCAAAGTGTGACTGTATATGAGAAGTATAGAATAGTTTCCTTGTGTCCTCATCAAGGAAGTTTTTAATTTTGGCGAGTTGGTAGACTTTTTTCTCTGTTTGTTTAATGAGCGCTTGAACGTGGGAATTAAAGGTTAGGTTTCTATCAATGATTAGGCCTAATGTTTTGTGCTCAATTACACTTTCTACTGGCATGTTATCGATGTGAAGTTGAAGTGGTGTGTGTGAGCTTAGAGTTTGAAGTCTTTGTCTGGTTGTTAATAACATTGATTTTGTTTTAGTGATGTTAATTTGCATACGGTTTGAATAGCTCCACCTAACTACATTATTTAATTCTTGTTGTAAAGACGACTCCAGTAAAATACAGTTTTCAGCGTTTGTGTACACTGTACAGTCGTCTGCAAATAGATCGCAGGACGACGAAAGATGCAAAGGTAGATCGTTAATATATATGGCAAATAATAGAGGGCCAAGAATAGTGCCTTGCGGTACTCCAATATACAGAGATTTATTATGTGATACTACTTGCTTTCTGTTTGATAGAAAAGATTATATTAGAGTGACTACATTAGGGCCAATTTTTATTGTCTCGAGTTTTTTAATTAAAATAACATGGTCTATCATATCAAATGCTTTCTTGAAATCAATAAACACAGTTCCACATAGACTGTTGTTGTTTATATTCTGATGCCAATTTTCTATCATGTTTGTTAGGGCCGTATGGCAAGAATATTTTGGTCGAAATCCTGATTGGCTGTCAACAATAAGCTTGTTGCGAACTAAATACTGTAATGTTACTTTAAGCGAAGCAAGCCACTCCGCACGAAGTCTGCCCGTCCTCACCCTCGTCAGCATGCTTTCTGAGTCAGTTACAATCACGATGTGTGTGTGTGTGTGTGTCGTATTCTCCATCCAGCGGAGAGCCGCAGTGACTGCCTCCATCTCCATTCTTAAGCTGGATGTTGTGGTATCATATGCCAGGCTCTCCTGCCCCAAACATCGACCATTAGCTTTGGCTATGAACCCCCAGCCACTTCTCTCACCTCTTGACACCGAACCATCTGTGTAGATAATCACATCACTTGAGTGAGCATTGTCCTGAATTAGTTGCTGGATTTCCACTTCCGTGGCCCCTGCTGGCCACTCCCTGCACTACCGGCTTAATGTGAATATAACTCTGCACATGTCTTACTGTAGATGAATGAAAATTAGAGAAGCTCGAAGAATATTTCCATCTGGATAAATAGTAAATAATCACGAAGCAAGTTAATTGTCTGATTCTCTATGTCGCAGCGGGTTGATATGTTTGAGTTATCAATGTCGTAACGGGTTGATATGTTTGAGCGCTCAGTGTCGTAGCTGGTTGATATGTTTGGGTTCTCTTTGTAGCAGCGGGTTGATATGTTTGAGTTCTCTATGTCGTGACCGGTTAATATGTTTGAGTTCTCTATGTCGTGACCGGTTAATATGTTTGAGTTCTCTATGTCGTAACGGGTTGATATGCTTGAGTTCTCTATGTCGCAGCTGTTTAATATGTTTGAGCTGTCTATGTCGTAGCGGGTATGTTTGAGTTCTCTATGCCGAACCAACGAACGAGCGAACGAACGAACTTTTTTTCAAAGGGTCACATATTGGCACGCAGGCCCGTCTTACATTCGGCCCTTCCAATCACTCATCTTTCGTTCATCAATTATTCATGTTACATTCACATAGGAAAAACAACATTGTTAAATGAATGAAATGAATGTTGTAAACATAAACAATGCATATTACCATGTTATGGGCACATGTACACGCGCACATTCACATACACACACACACATACGCACGTACGCACACACACACACACACACACACACACACACACACACACACACACACACACACACACTTGCATACATGCTAACATCATTTCCACAAACTCTCACAGTTGTGCACCCACACAATAACACAAAATACACACTCCCTCGCATACACATATACTAATTCAATGTTGCAGCTGGTTAACATGTTTGAGTTCTCTATGTCGTAGTGGGTTGATATGTCTGGGTTCTCTATGTCGTAGTGGGTTGATATGTTTGAGTTCTCTATGTCGTAGTGGGTTGATATGTCTGAGTTCTCTATGTCGTAGTGGGTTGATATGTCTGAGTTCTCTATGTCGTAGTGGGTTGATATGTCTGAGTTCTCTATGTCGTAGTGGGTTGATATGTCTGAGTTCTCTATGTCGTAGTGGGTTGATATGTCTGAGTTCTCTATGTCATAACATATCATGATGTAACTATGTTATGGTTCAGAACATCACATCTGCCGAAAGTCATATTATCATATTATGACTATATCGAAAATGATACATTTGTTCTTTATTCCCCCCCCCCCCCCCCCCCAACCATTCCCAGAGTATATTCACCAAAAGGAAAGAAAATAAACATTTACGGTTTTCATTTGAAGCCTCCTCGTACTAGTCGTTGCCGCGACTTCCTGTCTTGGTATGCACGTGCATTAATCTGTATGCCATAATTGCTCAATCCTCCCGCCTCTCCCTCAACCATATAACATGACAAATTATCATAACAGCTTTTAAAAAGAAGAACTGGAAATAACTGACTCCTATATTTCACGCTATGTGGAAATGCAAATATACAGAAAAAGGCACGTGTCAAATACTGGAAGCCTCCCCCGTCGTCCTTGAAAAATTATGTGCGTAATCTCCATACTGAAGTGCTTCATGGAGTTTTATATCAACGGTTACAGCTCTGTCTGGTCATGCGCCCTATATAAGTTCCGCCAAGTTGGCTGCTCTGGTATCCTACATGCTATTATTTTGTCTGTATCACGTTTTTTATTGTGACATGGCGATCGATGCTGGGGCCAGATATACCGGCTGTTCACATCGAAATAGTTTAAGTAAGTGATACACATCCCTTAACCTTTGCTACTGCAGCTTTCCTCAAACAACTAGTGTTTGACCTTTGATCCGCCAGTCGGTTTTATATCGGACTTCATCGATCAGCTGTGGCTCTGACTGAAGCGATGGTGAGCTCATGTTACATTTTATAGGAGAGAACGCAGGCAAAATAAGAGAAATATAGAGAGCTGGCGATGCGATGTCAGTGTCTGGCGCTAACGAATATATTCTAAGAGAATTTATTTACGTTGTAAGACGCATAAACAGAGGGAGAATGCCCGTTTCTGGGCTTCATATATCGAGATTCCTATGGACACGGTTATTCCCTATGTACATCGTTTACAAGGTCGGTCTCTTCTTCTAGTCCCATTTTATCTGTACATCATTGCTTGTTGTAAAGTGTGTATCTGATAATATTGAGTTTTATGAAGCACTGTCTGTTGTGAATGGTTGCGGGGGGAGGGGGGAGGGGTCCGGATCATCACATCTCATTACATTATATATGCTTACTTATAAATTCACACATTAATATTTGTTTTCCAATTTTCTACATTCATCTTTCTCTTTCTCCCTCTCCTTCTCTGGCCTACTATTACTTATAAGGTTAACTTCTCTATTTCCATCTCCTCCGTTGATATGCCCGATGAAATGCATTTCGATCAGCTGTGGTTCTGACTGAGGCAATGGTGAACCTAGACTCTCATGTTACATTTTATAGGATTATAATGCAGGTAGAATAAGAGAAATATAGAGTGCTGGAGATGCGATGTCAGTTTATGGACGCCAAAGAATATATTCTAAGAGAATTTCTTTACGTTGTTACGAAGCTAACATTTCGCGCAGCTGACAAAGATCTATATCTTTGCCTTATTGACTACGTTTCTTCTACGCTTTATTGACTTCTTTACGTTTTAAGAAGCTAACATTTCGCGCAGCTAACAAAGATCTATAACTTTGCTTTATGGACTAGACAAAGGCTTTCGATAAAGTGAGACATGTCGACATTATAAAGATGCTTGAAGATCTACAAATTGATGGAAAAGACCGTAGACTTGTAAAAAACATATATTGGAAACAACAAGGTGCCATCAGAATTGATAACCATATAGGTCAAAATTAGCATATTAAAAGCGGTGTGAGACAGGGATGTGTAATGTCTCCAGATCTTTTTTTTTCTGTACAGTGAAAATATTTTCAGAAATATAGAAGATATGGAAGGAATCAACATTGGGGGGATGATACATCAATAACATTAGATATGCAGATGATACAGTCTTGATTCCAGACAATGAACAGAACTTGCAAAATTTAGTAGATGCGGTTGTTGCACACAGTGAACAATTAGGGTTAGAACTGAATATTAAGAAGACACAGATTATGGTCGTCACTTGGAAGAAGGAATCACAATGTGATATACGAGTAAGTTTGCATATTCTTAAGCAAGTGAATCGATACAGTTATCTATGCACAGTCATAACATCTGATGGGAGATGCCTTGAAGAGATTAGAAAAAGAATTGCCACTGCGAAGGTAGCCTCTTTTGCAAGATGAAAAACATATTGACCAATAAAAAGATATCAATTGAAACGAGAAAAATAGTGTTGAAGTGCTACATAGAACCCATACTTTTGTATGGATGTGAAGCGTGGACAGTAAGCAGTCAAGCTAAAAACAGCTGATGGCTGTAGAAATATGGCTTCTCAGGAAAATGCAAAGAATACTATGGACAGACAGAAAAACCAATGAACAAGTCCTTCACGAAACAATGAAGATCATAAACTGATTAGAGATATTAGACGTAGACAGTCAAAATGTTTTGGGCATGTTATGAAAAGAAATAAATTGGAGAACTTACTGACGACTGGCAAGATCGAAGGGAAGAGACCAAGGGGGAAACCGAGAAGTAAATACCTAAATGGCTTGGCTACGTGGCATGGTCGAGACAGGAACACAGAGCTGACCCACGACTCTGGTGATCGACTGAGATGGCAAAATATGACTGTCCACGCTTATTGGCATGGCACATGATGGATGGGTGTGTGTTTGTTTCCTTGTTTTCACACTGAAAGATATAACATGTATTCTTGCATGAGCTAGTTCGCTAATGAAAAATATTGAAACCAGATATCATTGAGATATATAAATATTACACTGCAAGAGCTTGTAGTTTATTGAAACTCGTTTAAACCAGATAGCATCAACCTTGTCGTATGTCGTATTTTATAGCGAAGAACAGAGTACGAGAAATATACAGATCCATCCATCCATCATGTACCATGCCGATAAGCGTGGGCGGTCATGTTCTGCCATCTCACACGATCACCAGAGTCGTGGATCAGCTCCATGTTTCTGTCTTGACCATGCCATGTGGACAAGCCATCAAGGTATTTAATTCTTGGTCTTCCCCTTGGTCTGTTTCCTTCGATCTTGCCAGTTGTCACCAAGTTCTCCAATTCATTTTTTCTCATAACATACCCAAAATTTTGACTGTCTACGTCTAATGTCTCTAATCAGTTTACGATATTCATTTGTGTCTTGAAGGACTTGTTCATTGATCATGAGATACGATATGAGTGTTTGTACGCCAGTAAATACATTCTAAATGAATATATTCAAATTGTAAGAATCTCACGTTTCGTATATTTCGTATCCTATTGTCCAGAGAGCACCACAAGACAGATGCCTTTTCTGGGTTAATAACAGCATTCATCTCCGTGCACGAATCCATCACTTTGTTCAGTGTCGTCTGCAGATCCTGAGCTGTTTGATTTCTGCCCCCCCCCCCCTTCCTATGTGAGAACACCATTGCAAATGTTTGTATCCTTCCAGCCCCTGGTGATTCGAGGCTTACAGTCTTGCTCGTATACACAATGAAAAGCACAGGTGAAATAGCTGACCCTGTGGTAGTCCGGGGGCTATGATACATGGCTCTAGGCGCCTGAAAGGGTTTTTACTATCTAATGTCTTATATTCCCAGTCTGAGAAATGTCATCGTGATCTCAGCTCCATTAAGGAAACCACAGACTGCTCCTTCTAGTGGTAGATGGCAGACTGCACAATGAGTGCTACATGAGCGTCTCATGACACTAACCAGCAGAAGTGAAGAACTCTGCACTGGAACAAGGCAGGACACACATTTGTCCCTACAGGCAGACATTGCTGTCGCAGGATGACAGATAAAACTGCCTGTGTGGACGCGGACATCGACCTCAACCCTCTCATTATAATCTAAAGAATACGTATTTTAAGCAGGTCACACATCTGAAATGGTGAAGTAGCATGTTCAGAAAATGCATACTTGTCTTTGGACTAAAGTACCCCTTCCGGACAAGAGAGTTTGCTCAGTATCTTCATTTATTTTTTTTTCTTTTTCACTCGCTGGCTTTGAACTCAAACGTAGTCCATTCACACTACTTCTAATAGCACTGGACTGAATTTTACGTGTGAATTAGCTTTCCATGTTACCAGTGTCCCTTGCCATCAGGCGGACCCACTCCGACTTCAGAGGTACTTGTAATTTACATCCCCAAATCAAGGACGAGATGTCAACATGTTAGTCCAACTGTCCTGTATAGGGGTTACACCCCATACCTCGGCATCAGCGCACCGGAACTTTTAAGAACACGCGTCCTTATCAATCTGGCCATGTTGATATCTAATTCAGTTTCATCTTTCAGCTGCCTACTGTAACCTGTTCTATCTATCAGTTGAACGTATCTTGTTATGTCTATTCACTATATAATTAGAGCCTTTCAATCTTCCTTGGTGAACTCTTCCAACTACTAACCTTACTTATCAATAGAAGAAGATACATGCATGTTCTAAAACGCCCCATACATGGTGTTTATATTTCGGTATATGGTGTTAAGCCCATATTTGTATAGACCAATCGGCATTTATTGAGGTATGTGATGAGTATCACCTCACAACCTCGCATCCAGTATTGTTGTTTTAATAAATAGATCTACCCAGAAGAAGTCTCCGGCCACGGATCTGTGATATGATTGTGGGGGGGGGGGGGGGGGGCATCACATTCTGTGGGTCTGTGATATGATGGGGCCATCACATTCTGTGGGTCTATGATATGTTGGGGCCATCACATTATGTGGATCTGAAAGCGCGGCGGAATAAGTGGCCAGTCATTCCCTCGTTTAGCGAGACGATGAACGCAGGCGTCTCGAGCCCCCGTCCCACCGGGCCCATGGCATTATCAACGCAGGTCTTTACCAGCTACGCTAACTCTTCAGCTCGTTTCCAGTATGGCCTTGCTATATTTCTGCAGAATCGCAACCTGCCCTATGTATCTAATAATTGTATGACCCAAAAGTTGACTTACCTATTTCAGAAAATGTTTGCCTTAAGAATGTTATCTTGTTTATTATGACACACCACGAAAGGTTCATCCCTCCTACCTCTCCAAGTGCGTGCCCATGAAAGCTAAGTTTACATTTAGAAGCCTCACATTCAAGGTCCCCCATAATTCCCCACAATTTCCCTCTCAACGCTGATAGAACCTGACCATGGATGTCTGTGCATCATCAAAAACTGACGTGAATGAGAGTTTGATCAGAACGCACGACCTCACACTGGGAGGCAATTATGCCTCTGTATTGTGATATAATAACCACCCACATTTCTAGATATCCGGCGTGCAGGCGCAACTGCGCAGACCATCACATGACATATCTCTTAAAAGTACTTGAGCTCAACTTGAAGCGGCACGCCGTTTAATCATCTCAATCCAGTATCTCAAATGACAGTTGGCTGCAAAGAGCCGCGAACATTACCTTTCTCTCTGACTCTGATAATACACTCGAACATATGTACTCGTATTATTTACATATCCCATAGCAAACAGACACACAGGCAGTCAAACATACAGATAGGTAGGTAGGCAGGCATGTAGATATATAGGTAGGTAGATTGATGCAGAAATTCATGTAATCAAGATAGCAACAGAGAAATTACTGAACCCCAAACACGGCTTAAATTTGTTATGCTGTCAAAACATGAAAAATCAGTATTCGTGTCACTCCTGCCTGAAAATTCCCAGTAGTGCGGACAATACTTTCTGCTGGTAACCATCGTAAGGTCACCATGCAGTGGATACCATCTCACTGTAAAGTGCTTGAAAGAGAGAGCGCTGATCAACTAGCTAACAAAGAAGCAATAGAAGCGGAACCTGATATACCTGTCACATATCACCACACTAAAAAATTCATCAAATCAAACAGTGAAGTTCTTGTAAGAGACAACTTTGCAGATATGGACACATTTCAAGCGAATGAAAAAAAAAAATACAATAAAACAGAAAGCCACTAGCACAAGATTATTACTATTTTATGGGCAGACCAGAACACATCATTACTCAACAGAACAAATCATTACTCAGCAGAACAAATCATTACTCAGCACCCCAGAACAGGACACAATCCATTACGCAACAACATGTACACAAATAGAAATAAGCTGTGGGAAATCCTTAATCGATATGGAGTAAGTGCATATATAACAAACTTATGTCGAAGTTTATGCAACAACAGTGAATGTACGGTAGTAACAAACGGAGGACACTCAGAACCCTTCACCATAAGATCCGGAGTACGACAATGATGTGTCCTGTCCCCCCTCTTGTTCATAACCTATTTAGACAGCATGTATAAAGAAAGCAGCCAAAGAGAGGCCGTAACAACATCGCATGAAGAACAGAACACAGAAGAAGAACCAGCGGCGATTTGCACCATTAAAGAACCCCTATTTGCAGATGATCAGGCATTAATAGCAAACTCAGAAGCAGAATTACATCTCCACATAAAAAGCCTAAGTAGCCTAAGTAGTGTGAAAATTCGCATCAATAAAACAGAAGTAATGACAATAACCAAAGAAGAAAAAACAACAAAGATTCATCTAACAGACACCAACTGAAACAAGTAAAACGCTTTAAGTATTTAGGAAGTATAATATAATCAAATGGCAAATCAGAAAATGAGATCGAAAATAGATGCAATAAGGCGAACCAACTCACTGGATGACTGGCACCAATACTAAAGAACAATTTCGTATCAATAGATACTAAACAAGCTCTACAACACAATCTTCCTACCAACTCTATGGTACCAATGCCAAATCTGGACAATGACAGAAAAAGAGAAAAGAAATATTAAAACAGCGGAAATGAAATTCCTGAGAAGAACACTCAATATATCAAGAAGAGAGAAAATCAGAAATGACGAAATCAGGGCTAAAGTGGGGGTTATATCAGCGCTAGATTTCATCAGAAAACAGCAGCTTAAATGGTTTGTCAATATAATAACTAGGCTACCAACTAACAATATACCACAATAAGCAATGATGTACAGACCAAACGGAACTAAAAGAAGAGGCCGACATGTAAACGATGGACAGAGGGAATATCATAATCCACGGGCATCTTGATATATGAAGCCCTTAAACGGGCACTCCCCGGCTGTTTATACTTCACTTCGACACCGCAAGGTACAAGAGGAACAAATTGAGATGAGATGTATACAAAATTCAAGATCGGCGAATCAGCCAGTGCACATCTGGATTGTCGCCTCAGATAGCTTTCCTTGACAATTAAAGCTAGACCCTCACCTGAACCAAGCTATTGGGGATAAAGGGTCGCTGTATGTAAAACAACAACAACAATACTAATACCAACAAGTTCGCTGTTGTTTTGCCCAGACATGTAAAATAAAGAATATAGACAACGGGTTACATTCACCTTTTCCTTCAGATATAAATACAATTGTCAAGAAATACAAGTGAAATGTGACAAGGAAATAAAATCACCTCGCCGGTTATTAAATAAACGTGTACAGCGGGGAACCGTAGAAGTCATTTACAGTAAACGTTACGTGCTCGGGGTTTGCATTAAATGAAGAAATTCGATTCGCTTTTGGGTATTAATCTGGTGGGGAATGATATACAAACAAGGTAAACTGACACCCGTGTAAATACACTTACTCGTGAATCAATATTCAAGAAACTTGTTAGAAGCAATCATAGGCAAATGGAAAATAAATATTGTTAATAAGGAAGGTTGGTTGTCGAAGTAGAAACAACAGCGATAGGCACGTAATGAACACAATGTGTGAGCGGGGTAGGGGTATCCCCTATCAAAGGAAAAGTAAGATGCCTCCTTTCCTCAGTTAGCCTACGGACACCCTTGGGCAAAGTTTAGCCGTCCTCTCTCCCCCCTCCCCCCTCCGATCAGGGTAACGTGTAGCCATGGGTACAGGTGGTGGATGAAGTTGAAGAGCAGCCGACAGATGGTTGTAGGTTATTGTCTCCAATTTCATGATGGTAGACAGAGGATCTATTTTTTTTTGGGGGGGGGGGGGTGGAATGGAGGTGGCGGGGAGGGGACAATGACTACGGCCATCGACCACTATTGCCACTGCTAAGAAGGAAAACAATGGCAAACTACCTTCTTTACAGATGCCAAGATAATGTTTTGCAATGTCATCGAACAGAATATATGGGTGCTCCATATGAACAGTCTCGCCCGGTAGGGGTAGTCATGTGCACCAGATGACAGCAAACCGTCAGCAGGTGACTGAGTGCAAAAGATTACCATCATTGAAAGTGGGAGCTTGGGATGTTAGAAAAATTAGAGGGGATAGAAAATTTGATAATGTTAAGAAAGAAATGAGAAGACTGAATATTAACATGTTAGGTATATTTGAGACCAGATGAAAAGGAATGGGCATTATAACATCCGACGAATATATAGCATAATCCATTCTGGTGGAGAGAAAAACAGCAAAGGGTAACAATTATAATGGATATAGATAGATCAAAATCGATCAAGGCATATTGGACTGTGTCAGACATAATATTACTAGTAACGATGAGTGGAGGACCTTTTGATCTTAACATCATACAAGTTTATGCACCAACAACAGACAACAATGATGACAGCATCGATGAATTTTATAATGATTAGGAGAATGCCTCCAAGAAATGCAAGCATTCAAAATGTAATATCATAATGGGTGACTTTAATGTTAAAGTTGGAAATCAACAGTACGGACGAATAGTAGGTAAGTATGGACTAGGGGCACAGAAGGAAAGAGGTTGCAGATTTGTACAGTGGGCAATAAAAATACAAAAAAGAGTATGAGAGAATTATTGGAACCACTTGGTATCAACATCACCCAAACAGATTATGGACATGGAGGGGTCCTGACCATAAGATCTTAAATCAGATAAATTACATTATCTTCAACAGAAGATTTAGAAACGCCTTAAAAGTCGCACAAATTATACCAAGCGCAGACTGCTACGGCGAACATAGATTAATCAAAAGCAATATACATGTACAATTAAAGAAGGTCTCATATACACCAAAAAACAAAACAATTTGCTCTACGTGTGCTGAAGAAATCTATATCTATAAAAGAGACTGTGTGTGGTTAGCTATGTATTGGATGGGTTCGATAACGGTACATCCGATTGAGATGAAATTTTCTACACGTCTTCCTTTCATTCCTGTGCAACCGACTGTAATAGTTTCTTTGTGTAAAATCGGCTACTTACTTAATAACATTTAATATTTCATTTTTCTTTATATAATTTCTTTGAATAACGAAGACACAATTTCTATATAGCAAGGGGACTTCACTCTAGAAAAGTTATTTCAAGGGGCATAACTTTTAATAACATTTCTATATACTTTACAGTCATATTGTTGGACTTACTTGCGCTATTGTTAAACTCTTTGTCTATAGTTATTTACAGGCATATGAGTTATAATAAATAATGATATAATATTTAAGGCATTTTCAAAGTTTTCATAAACATAATGCATAATGCATAACATTGTAACTCATCTTTTTATGCTTAAAGAAGTTATCTACAGTCATGTAGGTGATTAAAAACAGTTTTCATTAAAAATAATGGATGGTGTGTGGAAGGACATTCTTTTAAGTTACTGTGCGCCAGAAGCTGGGCGAAGCCACGCCGGGTCAGATAGATAGACAGACAGACAGACAGATAGATAGTCGGGAACGAGAACTTATATGACTACGTATATGAATTAAATTAGATGCTCCCCACCAGGGACTGGGTGAAGCCGGGCCGGGTCAGACAGACAGACAGACAGACAGACAGACAGACAGACAGACAGACAGACAGACAGACAGACAGACAGACAGACAGACAGACAGACAGACGGAAACGGGAGCTTATATGACTACGTATATAAATTAAATGAGATGCTCCCCACCAGGGACTGGTGAAACCGGGCCGGGTCAGACAGACAGACAGACAGACAGACAGACAGACAGACAGACAGACAGACAGACAGACAGACAGACAGACAGACAGACAGACAGTCGGGAACGGGAACTTATATGACTACTTATATGAATTAAATGAGATGCTCACCACGAGGGACTGGGTGAAGCCGGGCCGGGTCAGCCAGGCAGACAGACAGACAAACAAACAAGCAGATAGACAGATAGTCGGGAACGGGAGCTTATATGACAAAGTACATGAATTAAATGAGATGCTCCCCACCAGGGACTGGGTGAAGCCGGGCCGGGTCAGACAGACAGACAGATAGACAGAGAGACAGACAGATAGTCGGAAACGGGAGCTTATATGACTACTTATATGAATTAAATGAGATGCTCCCCACCAGAGACTGGGTGAAGCCGGGCCGGATCAGCCAGCCAGTCAGCCAGACAGACAGACAGACAGACAGACAGACAGACAGACAGACAGACAGACAGACAGACAGACAAGCAGACAGACAGACAGACAGACAGACAGACAGGCAGACTGATAGATAGATAGATCCCCTCCAGGGCCTGGGCGAAGCTGGGCCGGGTCAGCTAGTAGGAGATAAAAGATAAATATAATGTAGAGATAAAGAACATATTTTATGCTTTGTCCGATATCATTCATTCATTCATTCAGTAGCATGTCCTTTGCAGAACCTCGCTCCCATAACAACCTTCCGGAAAACCTCTCGATCATAAGCAAGATGTCCCGCGTCTGATACACCCATCTGGAGATCATCCGCCACATCCTGCACCCATCTTCTCTTTGGCCTTCCTCTTCCTCTCTTCCCAGGCATATACCCCTCCATTATTGTTCTCTCCAAATTTTCATGACGTTTCAAGTGACCAAAATATTTCAATTTTCTTTGTTTTATCGTCTTTAATAGCCAACCTTCTTCAATATTCAACTCTTGAAGTATGGATGCATTTGTTCTTTTCTTTACCCACGATATTCTTAGAACTCGTCTATAACATTTATAACTTTGAAGAGCAATTGATAGCCGCCGTTTAATTTCTTTCATTGTGTCACCGTTGTTGGTAATCAATGAACCAAGATATTCAAAATTTTCCACTACCGCCAATTTTTCCCCATTAATGTATATTTCTTTCTCCATAGTAGTTTATCTGTATGCATTATCTTTGTTTTTGCTATGTTAAGATATAAGTTGTGATTTTCACTATTCAATTGGGTTGAAGCTATTAGGTTTTCTATGCAATTCTGTGTTGTGGAGAGTAATACTGTACCATCAGCATATCGAATCTCTGGTATGTCATGACCACCGATATTTAGGGCATCATATAGCTCCATGTTTATATCATCTCTTACATTTCTCATTATATTTTCGGCGTACAGGTTAAACAAATAGGGTGACAGCACGCAGCCCTGACGGACTCCTTGCTTGATGTCAAACCAATCTGATGTCTCGCCATCTATTCTAACTGCTGCTTGTTGGTCTAGATAGAGCATTTTTATGAGTTGTACTACATGTGATGGAAAGCCCATATTCCTCATGATTTCCCAAAGTTTCTGATGTTGTACACAGTCAAATGCTTTTGAATAATCCACAAAACATGAGAATAGGTTTACATTAAATTCTCTGCACTTCTCTATTATTAAACGCATGTTGAATATGTGATCTCTTGTTTCTCTTCCTTGTCTAAATCCAGCTTGAACTACGTTAATCTCTTCTTCCATTTTCTTACGAAGTCTTCCCATTATGACTTTTAGTAGAATTTTACTTGCATGACTGATCAGGGCAACAGTTCTATAGTTGGTGCATAATTTCAGGTTGCCCTTTTTTGGTATTAGAATGAAGATAGTTCTCTTCCAATCTTTTGGCCATATATCATTTTTCCAAATCTTTGTACATAATGCATGATATATGTGTATGCTTTCTTCTCCTCCCGCTTTAATTAGTTCAGCTGGTATCTCATCACATCCAGGTTATTTACCATTCTTCAGGTTCTTTATAGCCCAAGCAATTTCATCTAATGAGGGTTCAGGTTCTGTCTCTGCTGCCATTGGTTCATGTATTTCATTCATATCCTCACTGTCACTCATATCATACAATCCACTGCAGTACTCCCGCCATCTTTCTAGAATTTGTCTAGATTCTGTTAAGGTATTTCCCATCTTGTCACAGATAACATGCAATTGAGGTTGAACATTTCTTGTCAATAACTTCATTTCTTTGAACATTTCATAATCTCTTCCAGTCTTATGATATTGCTCTATTCTGGTACAGCAATCTTGTATATATTTATTTTTGTCCTTTCTTGTGTTCTTTCTTATTTCTCGAGTTAAAGATTTATACTTCATTGTCCGGTATGGAAATATTATTTCAAGATGTCAGTGACCAAGGGAAATATTAAAGAAATCAGTCAACCAAGCTGCAGAAACAACTATCCCAAAAAAATGAAATTGATCGGACGTTAAAAATGGATGACGGAAGACATTTTACAACTCATGGAAATAAGAAGAAATACCAAAAATAATCATGAAAATATGAAGAGATTAACAGGAAGATAAGGAAACTGCAAAAAGGAAAAAAGAATCATAGCTTGAGGAAAATTGCAGAAAATTGAAAATCATCACAACACCCAGAATATCAAATTGATGCAATGTTGTTTGTCCATCAAGAATGATGATGACCATTCATTTCATCCAGTGGGGTTGAAAGTATGGAGCTGTCAGAGTTGGAATTTACTAAGTCCGAAGACGCACTTATGGTTTCAATAAATCAACCCGAAAGAAAGTATTTATTTGTTAATTTATTACCTACACTCTCGCATTTGTTCAAAACTCGCACTTTATACGAACAATTGATTCAAAAAACCCGACTTATTTAACACTGTACTTTTCGTATTTAACGGTTCAAATCCAATGAGGACGAGCCCCCACGTTCGCACTTGTCAGAGTCTTGCGTAGAGCAAGAAATGTGGCTCGTATCTTGACAAGTGTGATACTAAATATAATTATCAAATAACGCGACGCGAATACCCGATGATATACTTCGCATTCTTTATTCGCGTACTGCACACATCAGAAACAATACAGGCTTCGCGCAATCACAATTCACAATATCAAATAGATCATAAATACAAGCAATAAATACATCAATATAATAATACATCAATGCACTCCACTTACAAGTCAAACACACAGGCGTTTCATCTCCAACGGTTATACAGGCTAGCTATCAATACATGCACAAACTCTCAGGCCGCATTCACACGTCTGTCCAGTACGGTGCCCAAGCCCAGTCTAACTCCCCTGTTAGCACACGCCTCGGTTGTGCTCGAGTCAGCTTGCGTGACCCCCAATGTTCACGCTGTGTTCCAGCTGACCCCCGACTGCTTAGCATCGCTCAGTGTTGATTGCCTGGCGTTGTCGACGACGCCGCGTTATAACTGTAGTGTTTATCATAGTTCAGCCTTGCATTGACTGGCGTTGGTACAGACAACGCGTTGCAACTCCGGGTGAGACTCTGACAGGAGCCATGAGTTCTAAGATGGCTGATAAGGCCTATTTTGGCTCGAAATGTTCTTTGACAATGTGGACAAAGAATGCTTGACGTTTCTGGAGGATGATTTCCTGCAGTGGTTTTTCTGTCCTGCCTTTTCTTCACAGCTCATGTAGTCCTGGTTGCCTCACACGTGACTGCACCCTTGCGTAATGATGCACGCCACGAATTTCGGTCTCTGGCTGCAGTCTCCCAGGTGTAATCATGAATTCCAAAAGCATTCAGTGGGATTTTCAGAGTGTCTTTAAAGCGTTTCCTCTGGCCGCCTTGGGAGCGTTTACCACAACGCAACTGTAGCGAGTTAAATAAACTTGTTAGTTCGATCGATGACAACTAAGCCCGACATTGGGCTGCAAACACAATAGACCCTGTGATGTTGAAACGACTGAGAAAATACGTCGTTAAAACTGTCTGCACCTGGTCGGCTTTTTTGTATGAGATCAAAGTGAGTCACGTCGGGATGTCTACACATGGTCGACAGTTTGTTGACAGGTTGTTGTTCGAGAAACGTGCACTGGCGTCATCTGTCTGCAGGGCGGGAATCGGCCGTTGAAAGTGATGGACAGAATGTCTGCCAGAGGTCGGAAGGATTCTGTGGTATGGGGGAAAGGTCTCCGGCTCACAGACAGCCAGGATCTTTGTTGTATGAGACAAAGAGTTTCCCGGATGAATGTGAACTTGACAGCGAATTGACTCTGGTTAGTCTAGAAACAGGGGGACGAAGCCAGATTCTGGACTGATTGGCGTCTGGACTTTTTGGTGACGTCACTCAAGCACCCATATAAAACCCAGTGCAGTCAACAGGTGGCGGGAGTCGAGAAAAACATTCTGAAGTGTTAGGATCGGGGCATTATTCCGAGTTGCGTTACATGAGTGAAACTATAATGTCTAAGTGGGGATACTTATCCGCGGACGTAGATCCAATCTCATTGCATAGTTTCTCGAGTGGCAACCAAAATAGGCATATGGTAGGCTATTAATAATATCTAACTTAAGAGTATGATTAGGAATAGAAATAATGTATTATAGGTGCAGTGATATAATGTATTTTGATTAGTGATAGAATGTTCTATTAGTGCGGTGCTAGAAAGTATCATAGGAGCGTCGGCACTGGTATCCTATTGTGTGGCTTCAACTAGCTTGTGTGATATATCATTTTACTCGGGGAGTTGAGGACAATGTGGTGGAATAATAATTAGAGAGATTAAGGATGGTTGAGAGGGAGGAGGGGAATGTGAAATGGTAGGATCTTCCAGTAGGGCATCTGCTGGGTTTCTACCCGTTCCTTTATTCTTTCCTGGTGTTGCCATGTATAAGACCATTGTGATGCGCGATTTGGCCGTAATGACAGAGATCGGATCTCTGTTATAGATCTGAGTGCTGCTATTGGCCTACAATCACCTAATTACGGTCAGGATTGAGTTGCCCTCACCATGATGTTATCTACTCTACAGGTTCCATTTACAGTTCCCCTTGAGTGTTCACGTGAGTGTGAGATGATTTATTACGAAGAAGCAGTTCAAAGTTTTATACAATGATGGCTCATGGAAAGAAGACAGAGGTTGCTGAGAAGTTTTTACACGGGGCTCAGTAACCTAGTTGTTCCTCAGAAACCTGGCTTCTGCTGAGCAGGATTTAAGGAACATAAGTGTTGTGTTTAATGAGTGATAAGCTTCATCACCGAAGATTAATAACTCGCATACCAAGGACATATATATATATATATATATATATATATATATATATATATATATATATATATATATATATATATATATATATATATACACACATCTACTTAACAAACATTAATAGGTTGTGTTCTAAAAGAGGGGAAAATGTTATAATCAGAGACTTACGAACATGAGATTTTCCCCAAGTGACATTTCAATTAATTGGAAGATTATCAGTTCAACAAGCATTATGAAACAGAGTAACTTCACCGTGTGGTAGAGTGAATACCAAGATCAACAGTGTTTATCGGATTACCAGCATCCTGTTTGTTCGAGTGATTGGAGAAAGTTGTCATCTTCTGGGTGAGGTTCACTGTCCGGAATAAATGGTGCTGTTGTGTGCTAAGCACTATGATGTTACAGACTTTGCTTCTAAATTACTGGTCTACCATTAGAATATTCGACACACATTCTACACCTTATACACACACACACACACACACACACACACACACACACACACACACACACACACACACACACACACACACACTTCTCCTACATATACTCTTTGCTTTAATAAATTTCTTGTTTTTTTTTATTTGTTGAAGCTAGAGTTGTCAAGTATGTTATGTTAGGGGAAGAATGAGAGGAGGGGGGGGGGGCCCATGAATCCAGGGGTGAGTAAGAGTGAGTGGAAGGTGTCTTCAGATTGAAGGAGTGTGTGGACGGAGTCTGCTGGATATCTCCAGGATAGAGATATTGGATAAAAAAAATAATGTGGGTGTTGATTCCCTTCACTCCAGGGACGACACTAAAGTGGTAAAGAAGAACAAGTAACTAATACGACATTAATTCTTTACAGCAACTCACCGTAAAAAAATTCATTTACGGAGCCTGTGATCAGGCATGCGAGTTAAGTGACCAGCCCAGTGACTGGGCATGGACGCTCTTTCTAAGACTTCAGTGTCTAGGATCTTGTCTTGCCATTTAATCTTCAATAGCTTCCTCAGGCAGACTGTGTGGAAGTGGTTTAATTTCCTAGCGTGTCGCTGATAAACAGTCCATGTTTCACAAGCATATAGGGGACGCAGAGGTGTTTCCAAGGCACCAGGGCCGGGTTATATACTGGCCAAGACCTATTGACGCGTCCTCGTCGAGCGTCTTGGGCAACAGGTCCCTTCGGGGTCCTGGCTAAAGTCAGTAGGATCGCCGATTCCTCCGAAGTCGGAGAGTGTCTGCCTGTACGGCGAGGAACCACCAGTCTGCACACCAATAAGTCAGACATGGGACAACGGATACTCACGCAAAACTCAGGTCCTGTATGACATCACACTGATGTTGGACAACAGGATGCCTTCATCCGACATACAGGACTTCGCGTTGGAGCTCAAGCCAACGAACACAAGCAAGCAAGCAAGCAACAAGCATATAGCAGTGTGGATAATACAACTGCTTTGTAGACTTTCAGCTTTTTTTGCAGACTTATTCCATGTCTGTCCCATACATTCTTGTACAGTCTGCCAAAGGCCGCGCTGGCCTTGGAGATTCTTGCATTCACTTCGTCATCGGTTGTGGCAGCTTGTGACACAGTGCTGCCAAGATAGGTGAATCAGTCCACAACACTTAGTCTATGATCATTCACTTTGATATTGGGAACAGTGTGATTATTCCCTGGAGCTGGCTGGTACATAACTACAGTCTTCTCCAAGTTGATATTGGCACAGGCATATGAGAAAGCTGATACATTGTGTTGCATGTTTGCCTCTGAGTTGGCATATAGAGCGCAATCATCAGCTAACAGGAGCTCTCTGACGGTGTCGCTGTTAATTTTTGTTTTAGCTTTCAGCCTTCTGAGATTGAATAACTTTCCATCCACGCGGTAGATGATGTCTATTCCAATGTCGTTGTTCTCGAAGGCATTCGTCAACATAGCTGAAAATGTGAGGCTGAACAGTGTTGGTGCCAGGACACATCCTTGCTTCACCCCATTGGTGACAGGAAAGGGCTCAGACAGTTCACTATTTTCCTGTACTCTTGTCTGCATACCATCATGAAATAGCCGCACTATTTGAACAAACTTTCGTGGACAGCCATATTTTGCCATAATCTTCCACAGTCCTTCTCTGCTGACTGTATCAAAAGCCTTGGTAAGGTCAATGAAAGTGGAGAACATTTCGCAGTTCTGTTCCTGACATTTCTCTTGCAACTGCCTTGCAGCGAAAATCATGTCAACAGTTCCACGTTCTTTTCTGAAGCCACATTGACTCTCAGGAAGAAGACCTTGATCGAGATGAGCCTTAAGGCGATTGAGAAGAATTCTGGCAAGTGTCTTCCCTGCAATTGAAAGCAAGGAGATGCCTCGGTGGTTATCACAGGATTGGCGGTTTCCTTTACGTTTGTAAAGGTGGACTATTGATGCGTCCTTGAAATCTTTTGGCATGGTCTCGTTCACCCACATGTTTGTAAATATTTGGTGAAGCTGCTCTGTTAGAACCGGCCCACTTGCCTTGTATATCTCTGCTGCGATGGAGTCAGGGCCCGGTGCCTTGCCGCTGGAGAGTTGCTGGATGGCTTTGTTTACTTCCACTATGGTTGGCAGATCATCAAGTGTATCGTTAGTGGGAACTTGAGGAAGGTATTTGATGGCTTCATCATCGAAGAAGGAAGTTGCATTTAAGATGTTGCTGAAATGCTCTGCCCAGCGTTGAAGGATTTCTTTCTTATCGGTGACCAATGTTCCCCCATCTGCACTAAGGAGGGGAACTATGCCTGGTGATGTAGGACCGTAGACCGCTTTCAATGAGTCGTAAAGGTTTTTCATATCATGTCTGTTAGCAAAGCCTTGAATTTCATCAGCTTTGCTGCTCAGCCAGGAGTCCCGCATGTGCCGAAGATTCTGCTGCACTACTCTCTGAATGTTCTTGAAAGCATCTTTTTTTGACGTTGACTTTGGGTCATTCAAATGTGCCTTGAGGAGAAGATGTTTCTCTTCCAGCAATTGATTGATGTCTTCGGAATTTTCATCGAACCAGTCTTTATGCTTTCGGGGAGCTAGGCCCAGGATTTCCATAGCAGTGTTGAAAATTATGTCCTTTAGGGCTCTCCATTCTGTTTCTGTATCCCGTTTAGCTTCAGCATTGGGCTTGGGGCGGTCTTCCGGCATATTTTCAAACGACAGCTGCAATTTCTTGCTGTTTAGGCGAGTTTTTTTTTTTTTACCCTTTGAGGACGCCGTGGTGGTTTGATGTGTATGTTTATTTTCGAGACAATGAGATGATGGTCTGTTCAACATTCGGCACCACACATGGATTTTATCACCCGAACGTCTTGTCTGTAAGTCCTTCTGACGATGATATAGTCAATGAAGTGCCAGTGTTTCGAGCTAGGGTGCATCCACGATGTCCTATTTCTCATGGGAAGACGGAGAATTGTGTTGGTAATCAGGAGATCGTGTTCGACACATGTCTGAAGGAGGAGGAGTCCATTGCTGTTACAATTTCCAACTCCGTGCTTTCCAATAATGTCACTCCAATAGGTGATTAGTTAGTTAGTTAGTTAGTCGACAGATCATCCTCGTTGCACATCGGACCATTCAGTCCATAAGTGCTCGGATCCCCTCCTCAGCAAATCCCGCAGCGTGTAGCGGCTAACGACGCCAGTTCTGTGTTGGTTTATCAATCTTCTTTGGCTTCCTGCGTAGTGTTCTTTTTTGGCCACCCCTCTTTTAATTTGCTGCTCTCGCAGTCTGGCCATTGTTGTAGATTCACAGTCATCACTTGGTTCTTGCAAAAGTCTCACTTCTCGTAGAGCATTCAGAATGTCAGCCTGGTCCATGGCGCGTCCGCCCTCCACAGTAGCCTCACCTGCGAGCTTGTCAGCCCGCTCATTTCCTTGTACTCCCGCATGACCTGGCACGAAGATGAAACTAATCTTTGCCAGCCGAGACCGCTCCAGAGGCAGCAACCATTCTCTTCGGATCGACCCCTCCTCTATCCTCTTGATCATGTTCATTGAGTCGCTAAGGAAACAAGCCCTAGTGAATGTCTGTGTCTCGAGCCATTGCTTTACTTACTGCCATGACTTCCATGGTCAGGCTACTTGTGGTTTCAGTGAAAGCACCAGAGTCCTCCTTCACAATTCTCCCTCCGGCCCGAGCTGTAAAGGCCCATGAGCTTCTCACATGTCGGACGACCGACCCATCTGTGTAGATGACCGCGTCACTGTCTAGCGAATTCTCGAAAATCAACGCTTGTACTTCAGCCTCCACAGCAGCCGGATTTTCTTGTCTGCATTTTCTATCTAGTTGGATGCAAACTGAAAAGGATGTGCAGAAGTCTGTTGGCACTTGCACCCACTCCTCGCCAGGTTCTAAGTCCTCAAGTGAACACACCTGTTGAAGAATGTCTTCGGCTTGACCCATCCACGACCGTCCTCTTTTTAACCTGCTGCCCTTCACCTTCCTAATTTCACTATGCAGTGGATGCTGTGTGTTTGCGTTAATTCTGAGGTAGGCGCGTGCCCTGCAAACTTGCATTCTCTCTTCAATGGTTGGAAAATCAAGAAGGTAGCGCATCGCCCTGCATGCTGTATCTCTTGTACATCCAAGAATAATGCGCATAGCTTCATTCTGTATCCTTTCCATCCTTTCTATCTGCTTATGGCTGAGAGTCAGGATTGCCATTGCATACTCCAAAACAGACATTGACCAGCCCCTCGTACAGAAGACATAGATGGCGCTGCTCACAGTTTGCTGCTGCTATCACCCGCATCGCTGCCAAGCCCCGCTTGGCCTTTGTTATCACCTGGTCTATGTGCACATTATAAGCAAGGCTTCGATCAAACCGTATCCCCAGGTGATTCATTGCCTGCGTTCTTTCCACCGTCTCTGAACACAGCATTACAGTTGGTGTTGGATTGTTGACAATATGATTATTCAACGAGAACCAAGTCACTGTTGCCTTTGTTGGGTTGACCATTGCCCCAGCTTCATCACACCAAGTACTTATGCGATTGAGTTCGGTTTGTAGTTCCACAGCAACCTCCTCTCTATCCTTACCCTGACGATACACTAAAACATCATCGGCATATGACAATGTCCTGCCAGGTCCAGTGATCTGCTCACTGGTGATTCTCACTGTGTAGGCGTTGAACAGTACCGGAGATAATGGTGATCCCTTCTGACTTCCAAGGTGCTGACCTCATCTGGCAGAGGACTGATGAGGACAAGGGCAAAGCCCTCTCTGAACGCTACCTTGAGCAGAGCAACAAGACAGACATGGGAGGCCGGAATCTGGCCAAGGAGGTCACCTCAGACAGATGCAAGGCCCAGAACACTTCGGATGAAGACACAGTGACAGTGAAAGAAATCAAGGCTGTGCTTCGGCGATCAAAAAACAGTGCTCCAGGTCCTGATGGCATAAGATACGACGACATAAATAGGTGTACCGACAATGAGCTAGAGAAACTAGCAGACATGTACAACAACAGTATAGGGAGTGCTAGCATCAAGGAGGCATGGTTACATAGCTATCTGATTCCCTTGCCGAAGCCTGACAAAGACCACAAAAAAATTCAGGGATATCGAATTATAACCATGCAGAATACAGTAGGCAAGCTGCTGGAGAAGGTAATTGTCAGGAAAATATCAAGCCAACTAGAGAGGCAAGGTGTTTTCCCACCTACCCTGGGTGGGTACCGTCCAAAAAGAGAAACCTGGACCAATGCAGCAGTCTTTGCCCATGATGTCTATGAAGGTTTCCACTCAGGCACTGAAACTGTTGCTGCAGCGATTGATCTTGAGGACGCATACAACAGAGTACCACTGGATTTTTTAATGTTTCAGCTTCGTGAACTAAACGTAAGTCCATTCCTCCTTAGTTGGATCGCTGCAGCCCTCTTCCAACGGAAAGTAGTTTTTAGATGTGGCAGTTGGACTTCGGAACCAACAACAATATATCCTGGCCTACCACAGGGATCACCAATAGGTGGTGACCATGCCTACTCTGGCATTGAAATCCCCAAGGAGTATAAGTTTGTCTCCTTTGGGAACAGATGTTAACACATTGTGCAGGTCCTCATAGAACTTGTTCTTGACATCATCTTCATTGGTCATAGTTGGTGCGTAGACACTCACAATGGTTGCATGCTTCCTTCCATTCAGCAGGGGCAACTTAATAGTCATGAGCCTGTCGTTTATAGCCTTTGAAAATCCAGCTAGTTTGCCAACCAGGGCCGACTTAATGGCAAATCCCACACCGAACTGGCGTCTTTCCTCGCTTTTCATTCCACTCCAGAAAAATGTGTAGCCGGCACCTACTTCACAGATTTCGCCTTATTCTGCAAGTCGTATCTCGCTCAAGGCTGCAGTATCGATGTTGTACCTGCCCAGCTCTCTCTCTCTCTCTCTCTCTCTCTCTCTCTCTCTCTCTCTCTCTCTCTCTCTCTCTCAATAAGTGCTGTTCGTCTCTCTGGACCCGACGCGCCATCTCTGTCAAGTAGGGTGCGTACATTCCAAGTTCCGATTGTTAAGGGAATATAGTTTGCTCTTTAGCTTTACCTGTTTTTTTTTTCTTTGTTTGTATGTCGACCACAGTACTCACCAACCGCGGCTAGCTGGTTAGGTAATGATGGAGCAGACAATGTTCTGGGTACCTTTTCTAGTTCCTTCCTCATGCTATGGAGGTGAGCAGTGTGTTCCTATAGAGGGCTGCTCAGTCGCTCAGGGGCTGCCGAGTCCCACTGCTGCTCCGGTCAGTAGAAGACGACCATATGGCCTGAGCCGCCTGGGTGCAGGTCTGCGACTACGGCTGACAGCGTACCCACGCCTGCCGCTTCTCCGCTCGCCCATCGCCACAGGGCTTGAAGGTGATATATGACGTTGGATGAAGAATGACTTGCGCGATGAATTGGATTAAAGTGAGGAAGAGTTGCGCAATTCGTCGACCTCACTCTCTCGTCTGAGTCCATCTGAGTCCAGTGGCAAGACAAGTCAAGACGACTGGAGACGAATACAGGTGCAGTGGATGACCAGGGCGCTCTACGTGCCTTGTCGTGCTCATTACGTTCCACAACGCTTTGCAGGTAAACGCCGTCTTGCCCGTTGAATCAGGAATGATTTCTCCTGCGCAGTCTGCCGAATCCTGTCTTCACATGCTGGGTAGGCATAGCCTAATTCACCGATCAGTTTGACATCAAATCGGCTATACACGCCTGGTTTAGCCAGCCTGTCACAGTTGTTGCCCGGGGGTGGCCGCTGTCGCATGCAGACAGCTACTAGGAGCCACAGGCATGAGCTGGGTGTCAAGCTTGGGCCAGTGGGGGATGGTCCCTTGTATGGATGTGAAGCGTAAAAATGAGCAGACAAGCTCAAACCATCTGGTGTGGAAATGTGGTTTCTGGAGAGAGAGAGAGAGAGAGAGAGAGAGAGAGAGAGAGAGAGAGAGAGAGATTGAGAGAGAGAGATCGTGCACACACACACACGCACACACACACACACACACACACACATATATATATATATATATATATATATATATATATATATATATATATATATATATATATATATATATACAGTGACATGCCACACACATATATAGACACACAGGGAGACACCACACCTAAGCACATATTCACAGAGTAATCACATATATACATATACAAAGAGACGCGACATACACGCATACACAGACAGAACACACACATACTAAGTGACGCTTTTTATGACTCACGTCAAATGTTCATACACACAAAATTCGGTGACGGTGTGTGTGTGTATGTGTGGGTGGGGCACGCGGGGAGCAGTGGTTGCTCTACATGGGATATAAATAAATTAATTAAGCAAAAGACCCTTTCATTCGCCTTAAGCCCAAGGGACATATGGTGTCAGACACCTGTGTTTATCTATCAGCCGGCGCTCGGTAGATGATATGGTCAGTATCATGCGGCTCATTTGTACCTCCCAAGTAATGTCCTGGTACCTTTTTAATGCTGGGTCAACCTGAGGCCCAGGTCAATTTAAATATCAGTCTCGATGAAGGTTCCAACCTTGACCACTCTGCCGGCAGCGAGCATCTAGCCACTACGCCAGCCCGGCTTTCGATTGAGATGCACACAATGAAGAGGATAAAGGCAGCATTTAAGGCACTTAACCTTCAAACATTGAGAGAAAGGTAGTTAAGGGATGGTTTTATTTCAGACACCAGAGAGAGAAAGAGAGAGAGAGAGAGAGAGAGAGAGAGAGAGAGAGAGAGAGAGAGAGAGAGAGAGAGAGAGAGAGAGAGAGAGAGAGAGAGAGAGAGAGAATAGGGAGGGAGAGAGAGAGTGTTTTACTGGAAACATGAAACACAATGGTAAACATACACATAGTGGCATCGAAGTAACGGATATATGCGAGACACTACATACACAACTACAAACACCCACGTACACAACACCACGACAAACACAAAAAGCAAACCCAGGGGAATGGAGAAGATAATAACGATAATAACACCAAACAGTTTAACAACTTCACACGAGAGATCGATAAGCCGAGCTTTGATTTGGGCACGCTAAGGGTTGTGCGTATTTTTTTTATTGCAAACGTTTATTTTTGGATTTCATTTCCCTGCTTCGCTTCCACTTGTTTCTTAGTACTTTTTCGGTCTAATACAGAACAGGACCAGTGCATTCCAAAGGTAACAAAATGACACACAGCAAAATGTTATAAAATGCGAACAAATCAACAAGAGACAAAAGTATGTGCTTTTTATCGAGATAAATCATGTACATTGACTTGACAATTTGCTGCCAGATCTTTAATGTGAAGATTAACATTGAATAGACATACTCTATGATAATCCCATGAACTCCAGTGCAATATAACGTAAATATAAATAGAAACTCATTAAAACAATTTAGAGGGCACAGGTATCTGTGCATTGTGTTAACAGAGGATAAGACTAGATAGCGAAATAGAAATAGAATTACAGAAAACAAACATCATCAACTTTCAAACAGCACCAATCTTAAAACATCCAAAAATCAACACACACACACATACGCGCTCGCGCGCATGCATGCACACACACACACACACACACACACACACACACACACACACACAAGAGGCTGAGAAGATGATTTATTCGTCCCAACGCTGAGTTACTATTGTCAGTCAAGCACAGTTCTAGAAACACACAGGCAAAAAATCACATCATGTGAGATGAGATGAATAAGAAACGCAGCTGGAAAAAATCAAATAAGAAGACATAGAGATAAAAGAGAAACTAAGAACATGTGTTGGAATAACACCGATTACTAACATTATAGAACACCAAAGAGTTAAATGGTTCGGACATTTTGAAAATATAGAACAACATTAGATCAACTAGCGGCTGGAGAATGCGACGTGAGAACATCGGGATACAAGGCGAGAGGACGATCCAGGAAGTGTTGGCTAGATGGAGTAAAAGACACACTGAAGAAATAAAATATGAAGCTCATACAAGCAACATGACAAGCCAAACGCAGAAAAATACATCTTTCTCATCTCTGTGACACTACACAGCAAAATCAGTCAGATAAAAGAAGAAGAGAAATATAAAGATAATTACAACCACAACAAAATAAAACATAATACAAAAACGTATTGTTGCTGAAAACAGTAAACAGTAAAGGGTCTATTTAGTGCCTTGTGGCCTCATATTTGAATAGACCAGTTGACACTCTGTGGGTGTTGTGCTCATATCACGCTTGCTGCCGTTACTTCTGGACGCTTTTCACGCTACCTATTTTAGGATGAGTCCACCTGAGAGGCAAGAGCAATCGTAATCCAATCTGACTGGATAGGGGTTCGAGCACATAACCAGCGAGCTGTAAGGCAAGCGTGTTAGCTAATGCGCCATCGAGGCTCACAGTTTGGACTAACCGGATTTAATAGGATTGATTGACTTAAGTATAATAGCATCAAATGGCAAATCAGAAGACGAGATCGGAAATAGATGCAATAAGGCAAACCATCTCATTGGACAAATGGCACCAATACTAAAGAACAAACATGTATCAATGTCAACTAAGAAAGCACTTTACAACACAATCTTCCTACCAACTCTATGTTACCAATGCCAAACCTGGACAATGACAGAAAAAGAGAAAATAAAAATCACATCAACAGAAATGAGGTTCCTGAGAAGAATACTCAATGTATCAAGAAGAGATAAGATCAGAAATGAAGAAATCAGGACTAAAGTGGGGGGTTATAGCTGCACTAGATTTTATTAGAAGGCAGCAAGTCAAATGGTTTGGCCATGCAAGTAGGTTACCAACTAACAGTATCCCACAACAAGCAATGATGTACAGACCAGAGGGAAGCAGAGGAAGAGGCCGACCACGTAAAAATAGCAGAGAATAGCAGAGTCCATGGAATATAGATACATGAAGCCCATAATCGGGCACTCTCCCGTGGTTTATACTTCACCTCAACACAAAAGGTACAAGAGGAACATGATGAAATGAGATAATGGGATTGACTTAAGCTGATTTAAAATGGTAAAAAATAGCATTAACTTTACCACACTCCGCTGGGTGGGGACAGACAGACAGACAGACAGACAGACAGACAGACAGACAGACAGACAGACGGGCGGGCGGACGGACGGACGGACGGACGGACGGACAGACAGACAGACAGACAGACAGACAGACAGACAGACAGACGGGCGGGCGGGCGGGCGGGCGGGCGGACGGACGGACGGACGGACGGACGGACGGACGGACGGACAGACAGACAGACAGACAGACAGACAGACAGACAGACAGACAGACAGACAGACAGACAGAGAAATCAAAGTACCTGTTCACATGCCTTCATGTGTATTGGACATGTGTATGGTGCTAGACGCCAATCGGCATGTGATTGGTGAAGTGGTCAGTTTCACGTCATCCACCTTTAATTGCCAAGTAATGTCCTGGTACCCGATTTTGGCTGGAACCCCAGCTCAGTTCTTTTAAACCAGCCCCAACGCGGGTTCGAATATATACATATAGTTATTACAATCTAAGGGCTTGCGAACGCGGTTTGTAAGCCCGTATACCCGGGTTTGAAACACAGCGGTGCTGGTTTTTTTCGAAAAAGGTATAGGGGCCTGTCGTTCAGAAAGCAATGGCAAACTACTGAACGTAACACTTGCCTAGTACATCAACAGCAGCTGAAAATGCTGGTGTTGACTGCAACGTCCCGTAAGGGATACGCAACAAAATGTAATTACAATCTATTACCGTAAAGGGTCTTCATAAGACCCTGCTCATTTCACTAGGTGAAACTCTTTAGATTAGGTCAGATATATGGCCCGTATTCCAGTCCAGTATTTCCACAAGTATGTTGTGTCAATGTGTGCTCAGATGTCTACGTGACGGCGGGATTCATTAATGCGATCGTTCTTAAATTTCTAGTGCGCTGACGACTGGGTAACGGGTCCATCCCCTACACCGGTCAGCTGAACCACAACGTTGATTTCTCGATCAGAAAACAGTGGCAAATTACTAA
>JACEFZ010020901.1:385000-387500 GCA_014155875.1 Cepaea nemoralis | reverse complement strand
GCAAGGCGAATAGATAAAACAAAGATCTTAAACTTCCGGTGTGCTAATGGTGAGGTTAGTGGCTTCCATTTCTAAACCGGTCAGTTGGACTAAAACGTTGTTTCTCGTTCTTGACTTGGGGTTGTAAATTATAAATACCTCAGAAGTCGGAGTGGGTTCGTCTACTGGCGGGATTAACTAGTAATATAAATAGCTAGACCACGCGCATGCACTTCGCTTGAGTTCAAAGCGAGCAAACGAAAATAAATGACGATGCTCATTTGTGTCTGCCCTCAATCTTCCCGCCATAATAGTCGAACTTTCGCAGAGTACCAGTGCGCGGGGCCGGAACCAGTGAACATGATTGGTTTAGTCGGCTGGATAGTGAAGATGTATATTTATCTTGGACTTCCAATTAAATAGTTCTGTAAATAGCACTGTTGTAAAACAGACCGACCGTAATTGTTCCCCTTGGCTGCCATTAATATGTTTTACGGCTTACGGAAAGATTTGCTTGTCAGTGCCTACAGCAAAAATTATCACATTTTATCTCGTGTGCTACGTCTTTCGGGTTATTTACCCCTTCTGGAGTTCGTTCGACAACTTTTATTACCCTCAAATACAATTGTTTTCTTAACTTTTTGTTTGTTTGTTTTTTTTTGTGTTTTTTTAAAATCTAGAAATAAATTAACAAGTGTTGAGGGGCACTCATAAAATGGAAAGATGTAGAGATCGGATGCCACACTAGAAGTATACATATTGTAAACTATAAAATACAGAGATTCGAAACAGTCGGTCCGAACAACGACAGCACCATGATGAAGAAAGAAGTGTGCTTTGATGAACAGTCAACTATACACACCTAAACAGGAGTCACCATTAGTCAGATCTATGCTTGCCTGTTGACCCGGGAGTCGTGTGTTTGAATCTCCGTCAAGACAGATTTTTAATTTTTTTAAACGGATCTGGGCTTTCAGGTCGATCGAGCCAAAACCAAGTATCCAGAAAAGTTCCGGGAAGTAAAGGCAACCGGCGAGACATTGACATAACCGTCGTGTGGCGATTGGTCTATGCAATTGTGGGGGATAGCTCCGTACGCCGAATACTCATCAAAACGTTTAAATGTATCCTTCACCTTCGAGATTGCTTGTTTACTTACTTGTTTATATACTTGCTTGTTTAGTTGTTTAATACTTGCTTGCTTACTTGTTTTCGTACTTGCTTACTAACTTGCTTGCTTATTTAATTGTTTACATTCTTGCTTATTTACTTGTTTTCCGACTTGCTTACTTACTTGTTTGCCTACTTGCTTACTTACTTATTTGCCTACTTGCTTACTTACTTGTTTGCCTACTTGCTTACTTACTTGTTTGCCTACTTGCTTACTTACTTGTTTGCCTACTTGCCTACTTACTTGTTTGCCGACTTGCTTACATACTTGCTTTCTTGCTTGCTTACTTAATGGTTTGCTTACTTACTTGTTTACTAATTTTCTTGCTTGCTTTCTTACTTGTTTGCAGATTTGCTTACTTACTTGTTTAATACTTACTTATTTACTTACTATCTTACTTGTTTGCTTATTTGTTTACTTACTAGCTTACTTGTTTACATAATTGCTCAATTACTTGTTTGCATACTTGCTTACTTATTTGTTTATATAATTGCTTACTTACTTGTTTACATATTTTATTACTTAATTGTTTACATACTTGCTTACTTGCTTGTTTCGCTGACTCGCTTATTTACTTACTTGTTTACTTGCTTACTTACTTGTTTACTTTCTTACTTATGTGCGTGTTTATTTACTTGCTTGCTTACTTAATTACTTGTTTTCTAACATACTTACTTGCTTACTTAATTACTTACTTGCTTACTTATTTACTTGCTTACATGCTTGCTTGCTTACTTGCTTGTTTACTTACTTACTTGCTTACTTACTTACATATATGTTAATACGTGCGTGTGATAACAGATTTTTAGTAATTTTCATGCTGTGCTTACATCTCTTTTCCACAGTCAGCCAGCCAGCCAGCCAGCCAGCGAGACAGACAGACAGACAGACAGACAGACTGACAGATTTGCTGATATGTCTCTTCTACAGACAGACACAATGATAAGCAAACATACAGGAAAAGCTCAGTTGTGAAATGTGTTAGGAGCGATGTTTGAGAACGTCAACATTTGATAACTTCTAGGAAACATCTCTATTCCACAGGCTTGTACCCCAATTGTTAATCGAGGGCCAGATCACTGAGATCAAACGAAAAATTTGAACAAACATCGTGTAAAATGTATCGCTTAAAAGTAAGCCACTTTCATTACCCAGTCTCATTTCTCCGTTTACAGCACTCGTGTAATGGTAAGCTGATGATTTGAGCCAACCAGCGACTTCTCTTGTGTCTTATTTGGTTTGTACAGGATCTTCATTGCCTACGGAAACTTTCACAAATTGCAATGATCCAAATATTTGCATATCAGAATCACGACATCTATAAATCTTTCTTTCGTCGGGAGGTTCTCA